>JAYKTE010006379.1:0-16118 GCA_036873565.1 Xipholeptos notoides
AAAAGCCAATACCGTAAAACCTGGATTTGTTGAACACATTTTCCTTCTTTTTTTTTTTTAAATCCAAGGGAAGTCAATTTGGTCCAATGGATAGGCACTCGGTCTTTGGAATCGTAGTACGCGAGTTCGAATTCCAGTCCTTCCGTTCATATTCAAACTAATACCCTTGGGAAAGGTATGAATCCTCATTTTCCCCCCAGCTATGGGTTAAATAGTGCATACTGTGTTATTGAAAAAAACGAAGTGTGGACAAAAAAATAATGTTTATTAAAGATGAATGTTCTCTGCATTAAATGACCTAAAATGGTTGATATGCTGTAAAACACAAACAAACTCAAACTTTAAAAAAAATCCAAAACATTTCTCTTGCTAAAGTATTTTTTCTAAATAAAATCCATCAAGGCTAACAGGAATTCAACAAGATTTGTGAACTAAAATATCACGAGTTCAATTCTCACTAAAAACTCCTTTTTTAATCTTTTTACCACCGGTTAAGTACATTAGATCCTAATTCTTGAAAACCAGTGATAACCTTCCAAGTGTGGTGACCTGGTGAACTTTCCAGGGAAGTGAGGTGGGTTCTTAATTTTTGTGTATGTACAATGGCTATCAAACCAAACAATCTCTTCAGTATTAAAAAGCCCAAGAGGGTTGATATACAGGCAAAATAAACCAACCAACCAACCAACCAATGACTGAATCAATTAATGGCTATCATAAGTAAACTCTTTGTAAAATTTGGAATAATAAAGAAAAACAATTAGCTAGTTTTAAGAAAATCTAGTGTTGCTTAAAGTATATGTTCAACAAACTATGCATATCAGCTCTGTTGGTGCATGGCGAGGTTGGAGCAGTGGTAAAAGCTTGGTCTCTGGAATCGTATTAAACGAGTTCAAATCCCAGTTCAAAACCATTGCATTCCCTTTCAGCTGTCTTGGGCAGATGAGGCTTGTTAACTCGGGAGAGTAACTCATCTAGGTGAAGGGTAACTAACACTGACTACAAAAATCCCAGGGATATGTGAGCACGTAAAACTGGCCTTGTGTCTAACTTGGTTTAGTGCTTGACCAAGTGGATTTCATATCAGCTCTTTCAGTTTCTTCTCTGGTTTCCTTCAGTCATCTATTTCCTGTAATATTTACTCATTTTGCAGCAGGACACATTTTATTTTTAAAAGACAAATCTGTCAATGATAAAAAATTATTAGAAAAAAAAAAAAATGGTTATTTTCCATACATCATTTTATTAACCCTTCTTCTTTGATCCAAACCAAATTATTTTTAAAGAATTTCTTTTTATAGACCATATTAAAGGTTAATAAAATATTTGAGTGTCTTTCTCCGGGGAAATTTGGGACCCTGACCCCCCCCCCTCAATATTATCTTGAAACTGGTTAGGGTTATTATCTTGAAACTATTTGTTGAACTGTTTTTGTAGCAGTGCAAATCTACTACTAGCTATTTTGTCCCAATAGCCATTTTGCTACTTGCTATTTTGTCGCACCAGCTCAAATGTGGCCTTTTGATATTGTTGCACCCTCGAGTATAACAATCAAGATTAGAATTTCAGTCTGAATCCTAAAATATCACAGATTGACAATCCTCATCTCAGAGAAAATTTGTACAAATTCAAATTGGGAATTTAAATATTTAAGTTTTATTTTTTAAGTTTTTGATTCTAAATTGTCATTTGATTTCTTCTTAATTTAATCTATTTTCCTCTGGTTTCTAATGTTAATTCTACACAATACTTTTTTTCTTGTTTCTTCCATTTTTACTTGAAGCTAGCTAAAAATTCAGGTTTATTTATCTATATACATATATTTATTATTTCACTTGTTCATTTTTTACTTTTGATGTTTTTGCATGTGGCATGATTAGAAAAGATAAAAGAGATTTGTTTTGTTTTTGTTGTTGCTGCTGTTATTATTATTCATTCTTCATTTTTCTCATTTAATTTCCATCCAAAAGATTAATAATGAAGATTTAATAAGTAATTAAAAAATTTTTTTTTTGCTTCTGACAAAAGCAGATTTTTGGTTTCTTGTCTGTTTTTCTCTTCTTTTCTAATCAAACAATGTTTATAAAATCAGGAAATTTATATTGATAATGGTTTTCTGCTAGAAAATAGTTTTATATTTGCAGGTAAGTACTTGGGACGGTTGCTAGGTAGCTGGACTTTGGAATCGTAATATACGAGTTCGAATCCCACTCGTTCCAGTTACATTCACATTTCGACTAATACCCTTAGAAAAGGTATGAATCACCACTTCCCCTCCAACTATGTATTAAATAGTGTATACTGTATGATTTAAAAAACTACCCGTGGAAAAAAGAATGTTTATCAAAAATGATTATCGGCATTAAATGACCTGAAAGGTATGAATCCTCACATTCCCCCCAGCTGTGGGTTAAATAGTGCATACTGTGCTATTCAAAAAACTATGAGTGGGAAAAAATGAACATTTATCACAAATGATTGTTAACTGCATTAAATGACCAAAAAAAGGTTGATATGCCAACAAACAAACAAATATATTTGCTTTCAATCTGAACTAATCACAAAACATTAGATCAGATTGAAAGCAAATTTCTTTTTCTTATTCTTTTCCTCATTTTTTCTAGTCATTCTGTTCTTTGTGTTTTGCTTGTTAATTTTAAATTAACAACTTTTTTGCTCGTCTAAGCTGCCTTAGAATTACAATTCACTGATGGCTGCTGCATTCTTATTCTTATTCTTTTTCTTTTTTATCATCACACATCTTGCCGAATTCCCCCCTTCACTGTGCATAAAATATAAATGTGAAAATAGTTTTAGTTTGATAACAAATTTGAATAATGTTCCTTTTGTTTTGTCTTTGCTCATTCAATTGTCCAAAAAAGAGACTTGTATCGAAACTTGTATGTTTTATGGAAACAGAACCTGCAAATAAGACAGAAGAAAACAGTTTGTCAGCCCCCACTTGTGTCCGAGTATTGGGTCCATCATCCAATTGTCCAGACTTGGAAATGTTCTGGATTGGCTTCAATTTTATTTTGTATTCCAATATTTATTTATTTATTTATTGTTTTTGTTACTTGTTTCTTTTTTAGGGGAATTCGATTGGAGTTCTGGATATCTTTGGTTTTGAAGATTTTCACAAGAATAGTTTTGAGCAGTTCTGCATAAATTATGCTAATGAACACCTCCAGTACTATTTCAATCAACACATCTTTAAGTTGGAACAGGTTAGTCATTTTAAACTACTACTACAACAATAATGATATGATGTCTGGAACTGTTTCACTGTTTGCATAACAATTCCTTAATTAGTTTGTTAAATTCTTAATTACCTAAGTTCTAATGAAATATATAAACACTAATTGACTTTTAGTGAGTATTAGATACAATCTAGTTTTAAGACAGAATAATAAATATGACTAATTTTCGATAAAGAAAAAAAGGTTCAGGTTTTAAATGATGAACCAAAAAGATGTCTTCTAACAAAAACTGGAAAAGGAAAGCAGGACAGTTTGTTCTCTTCACTATTCTAGAATATCTAAAAATGTTTATTGAACTTTGTTTATAACATTTGTCTTGTTTTTCAATTCTATTTTTTTTTTGTTTCTAGGAAGAATACCAACGAGAAGGAATTCAATGGAAGAACATTGAATTCATTGACAATACTGGTTGTCTTGAACTTTTCTCCAAAAAGCCCAACGGCCTCTTTTGTCTTTTAGATGAAGAGTGCAAGTATGTTTACCATTGTGCATCTATTTTAGTCATAAGAAAAAGAATTCATCAAGCATCATTGATGTTTTGATTTTTCTAATATCGGATTTTAAAAGATTAATTTCTAAATTATCTGCAGGATATATCTACTTGGTTGAGCACAAACCCAAGTTAGGCACAAGGCCAGTTTTACCGGATCATTATATTCTTGAACTTTTGGCCCTTCACTTAGATGAGTTACTCTCATTGAGTTTACGGGTCTCATCAACCCTTCTTCATTTTTTTCTCTTAAGAAAATGTTAAATAACAAAACTATAACTGACTAAATTCTGTTTTTTTATAAAATTTTTTCTCTGTGTGTGTGTGTGTGTGTGTGTGTGTGTGTGTGTGTGTGTGTAATGGCTTTGTTCAGGTTGAAGTGCTCACACTGTGGAATTTACACCAATTCTTTTGGTGAGTTTCTAGGGAATCTGGAATTCACAAGCATTCTCCAAAACTGCATGATTAGAAGTGAGAACAAAAATAATATGGATGAGGAAAATAGTCCGGTTAATACTTTTAGAATTCATCATACTTCATCTGAAGGATTTTGAAAAATAGAATTTTTTATGTTAACAATTTTTACATAAAAAAATCATTTAATTCAATTCATGTGAATTTTTAAAATTTTACATTATAAGATCTATTTATTGTTTAATTACTTTTGTTTGTTTGATTTAATTTTCTTTAACCGATTCTATTTTCCAGTTTCCCTGGTGCTAGTAACGATACTTTGTTATCTAAATTTAACCGTCATCATAAAGGTAACCCCTATTACGAAGTGCCCCAGTTGCGTGAAGGTGTCTTCGTGGTTGTCCATTATGCTGGGAAAGTAAAGTACAGCACAGTGGTAAGTAATCAGAACAATAATATTCCCTTCCTTCTTGATTAGTTATGTCTTATTCTTTCTCTTCCTTCTTGAATCTTCTCAATTAGTTATGCCTTATTCTTTCTCTTCCTTCTTGAATCTTCTCAATTAGTTATGTCTTATTCTTTCTCTTCCTTCTTGAATCTTCTCAATTAGTTATGTCTTATTCTTTCTCTTCCTTCTTCAATCTTCTCAATTAGTTATGTCTTATTCTTTCTCTTCCTTGCTCTCAGTAAATAATCCTACATCTTTAGCTCAAAATTGATCAAAACACAGAAATTTCAAGATATTTTGCCAAATTATTTTTACTCCTATTGAGATATTTTTCTATCTTTTGAGATTAACTTGTTTTTGTAAAGCAAGCGATGTAAGGCATTGGAAAAATCAATGAATTAATTTCCACAAAATAGATGCACACTAGTTGACAAAGTTTAAAACCATAAACCATTTTTGATGATAATTAAGTTTATAATAATAAATGATGTAACAATTCTTTGAATATTATATATTTCAAAATATGAGGTTAAATCAAAAAGTTCAAAGACAAATGACATAAACTCAAACTGATGCCCTTCACACCTCGCGTCCGACCTTTACTGGTTGGTCATTTAAAGGCGGAGGCGCCTTATAACATTACAAAAATAGAGCAACAAAATTTTATCAAGAAGGAATTTGGAAACATCGCTTGCAGAAGTGAGTTAGGTGGATCTTATTTAGAAAAATAATTTTTGCATCTTCCATAAATCAAGTTTTTCTTGAATTTGTCTCAGAACTTTTTGATTTACCCTTGTACAATTCGAAATTTTATCAAGAGGGGATTTCTCGATGGAAACACTATAATATTTTTCTTCAAATTGTTTCCTCAGAACAACTTTTTGATTTCTCCTTATAATGATATGTTTATTGTCTGTTTAGTCCTAACAGAATAATGACTTTTGATTGCTATTATTATGCATATATTAGCCTTTAGTCAATGGCTTTCAAAATAAACCAAGTCCTAAAACGGATCCTGTTAAAATTTTGTATTTAATTTCAAATCAATCTTCCAAACCAATAAGAAAAAATGAAAAATATCTGTCGAGTAAATACAGTAAATTGAATGTGTACTCTTCTAAAAAAAAAAAATGGGAATAATGATACCTTCTAAATAATCTTTATGATGCAAACCCCTATACTTGCTGTATCGCTCAACATTCTCCATCTTGGCTCAGTTGTGTAGAAGCAGTGAAATTGTCAAATACCTTTGTCAGTAATGAAAAAAGAAAGTGTAAAGTTCTACTCTATGTTGATTAGATATCAAAATGTTATCTGAAGGATTAAAATCATTGTGAGTTTTCTGATTTAAAAAACAAACAGGTGAATGATAAAAATCTGTTGCAAGGCACTTTAATCAACCTAGAATACTGATTAAAAGTTGTCCAGCTGTTGGCTGAGTCAAATGGGAAAGATAAGTTATGTTTGTCCTCAAGTTATCAATGTCTCTATAAGACAACACCGAAGTTGTATTCAAGAAATGAGTGGCAGTGTCATGTGTCAACTTGATATTTGACCTAATTTAAAAAAAAACATTTTTCAAAAGTCGGTTTTAAAACAGTTAAAGGTGATGCGGATGTTCAATTTAAAAACTTTACAAGGAATGTTTATTTGAATTTTTTTTCTTTTTAAAGTATTAAAAACATTGTAAAATTTTTCCTTTTTTTTTATTTTTTTTTACTTTTCCCAAGGATTTCCGAGAGAAGAATTCTGATCTCATCCGTACAGATATAGTTGGCGTTCTCAAGAATAGTAGCTCAGCTTTTGTGAAGGAACTCTTAGGTAAAGAATTATCATTCGAAACATCATCATTAAGCTTAATTGCATGTTTTGTCTCATTTTTTAGACGTAAATAGAATTTTCAATAGCGTTATGGTATTTTATATATTTTTTCATTTTTGAGATGAGGCTTCATAATATGAGTATTGATTTTATTGTGAAGTTAAAACAAAAACTACCAAGATGAGGACAAAAAGCCTGCAATAAAATTAATACTCAGATTATGAAGCCTTATCTCAAAAATAGAAAAAATACAATTACAAATTCAGTATGGACCTGACTAAAGAGAACAAATAATTGGATTTATGACACCAAAAAATCCACCCTTGGTTGCCCAATAGGGCCCGTGGCGCAGCGGATAGAGGTGTTGAGTTAGAACATTGTCAGAAAAAAGCGGTTTCAATTCCTACCCAAGCAGGCCAGAGGGTTACTTGGTCAAAAGCGTGGAGTGATAGACAACTATGGAAGGAAGTGATTGCTGGGTATATGGTTACAAGATTCAGAGTTCCTATTCGGTGCCATGGTTAATCACCTGAAGAAGGCCAGAGGTAAAGTTGACCGAAACTTAGTAGAAACATAACAAAAAGCTATCAAGATGACGACAAAATGTTTGCAATAAAATGAATACTCAGATTATGGTTCTATCATTAAATATTATTTGTAATATTTCTAAATTATTTATATAATTTTAATTTTTTTTTTAGGCGTTGATCCAGTCGCAATTCTGCGTTGGGGTTTATTGAGGGCATTTTTTCGTTGTGTTGCTGCATTTACTGCTGCTGGAAAAGCATACCAATTAGCTGCAAGTAAGTTTTGTTTTCACTGATTAGAGCTTTTGTTAAACGAGCATTCAACAAAAATGAAAGACAAAATTCCTTTCTATTCATTTCCACTTTGTTCTAGAAATTATTAATTGAAATAATTCTTATCATTTTAGGTTTATTCTCCTCTAGTCTAAAATCTATGAACAGCTATTGTAATCAGTTAATAAACTTATTGTATCTTATCAAATTATAGTTTTAAATTATTTTGTTTTATTTTTGAAATCTTTGAAACGGGGATTGTTAATTTGTATATTTATTATGCGGACTATAGTCCCCATCTTCATATTTGTTAAATTTACTATTCTTGAGATAAGGCTTGATCATTTGTATATTTATTATGCATACTATAGTTCTCATCTTTATATTTGTTAAATTTACTTCTGGATCCTTGAGATGAGGCTTAATAATTTGTATATTTATTATGTGGACTATACTCCTCATCTTTATACTTGTTAAATTTACTATAATTGAGATGAGGCCTGATAATTTGTATATTATGTGAACTTAAGTTCTCATAATTGTATTTGTGAACTTTCAGAATCCTTGAGATGAGGGTTAATCATTTATATATTTATCATGCAGACTATAGTCCTCATCTATGTATTAGTTTTCATTCTATTGACAGCACAAAAAAAACATCAAAGTGAAAATTTAACCCCGAACATGAACAGAAAAAGTGTATCAGTCAAAATATAAATTTTATAAGTGTAAAGATGAGGACTATAGTCTGCCTAATAAATGTATTTTTTAATTTAAAAGTTGCAGAGTCATTATTTAGAACTTAGACTCTACGAGAAATTTTACATTTGTACAATTTATTTGAAATTGAATAAATTATTGACAAATGTTCAATTGTGTCTATTTAGGCCGAATGTTGTTCTTCAAAAAAATGTTGTTCTTTAGTGAAGAAATGTTCAATTGGAATTCTGTTTATTTATTATTCACTCTTAAAACAACCATAAATCTTTTGGTTCTATTCTATTGATATCTCAAATGCGGAAAAGTTTGGTTCTGCTCAGTATACATAATCTCCTTTGATGCATTATCTTTTAGTCAGACTGTATAAGTTTCCCCTTCTACCTTCAGGTGATATATATATACACATATATATATATATTCTAAAAAGAAACCTGTGCAAAAGTTAAATTTTTCTGGAGATTGTTTTTATAGATTTGCAAAAAGGCTAGTTCCTAAAAAGAATTGAGTAAGAAGAGATACTTTTTAATTATTTCGTATAGAATAAATTTCTGCTAGTTACTTCCCCTTAATCAAAAAATCTTACTCTAATTATAAATTCTTTCTAAATTTAAAAATGTATTCATTTCATGTAAATCTTTTCAAATAGAATTACTAAAATATAAAGAGCCATTAATTCCTTGAATATTCTTTATTTCTATTTTTAATTTAATCTGATTTTTATGTATTTTTATTGCTGTTCTTTTATTAATTAGAAAGCCATGAAAAACCTGTGATCAAACATGGTAGCACATCGTATTCCAACTATCGAGACAATAATAAACTTAATGATAATTTATTGAGGTAAGATATTTGTTTTTATCATAGATTTTAGGTGTCATTTGTTTTTTATTGAATGAAATTAGTTTGGGCAATTTTAGGTTTTCATTTATTTTATGTCTATTACAATTTTCTAAATTTTGACAAACTATTTTACTTGATTTGTAAAATTAATTGAATAATATTAGTTTTACATACTTTCCAAATTTCTATTTAAATGCCTGTTTCTTGTTCAAAACTGATGAATTTAATGTGAATCATTCAGTGAATGTTAGGAATGATCAGCAAAGAATTGAGTGTTTATTTAATCACTTAAATTCTTTCTTTCTTGGTTGAAAAATGTTTTGCTTTTCATTTTGAGAATTTGATAGACTTATTAGATTTTTTATTTTAAAAATGGGTCTTTGTTTTTTTTCTTTTGTTCAGGTCAGATTTACAAAGAGCTTGCTGCAGCAACTTAGGAAATAAATTACTTAACAGCTTAGAAAGGTAAGCTTTTTTTTTTCTTTTTCTTTTTCTTTTTCGATCAGATCTACTTTTCCCAATATTATTAAAAAAAACTATTTGTCATCATTAATAACCTCTTCATTCTTTTATGACATGTTCTCCTTTTTCACCTTTGAAAGGGAAGTGGACAGAGAAGTATGATGCTACATAAATCATTAGTTTTACAATTTTTATGAATTTTATATAAAAACTGTGATTATTCTTTATTGGAAACAAACAAGTTTAAATTTTGAAAAAGATTAAAGTAAGGTTTAAGGAGGAAAAAACTTATTATATTTTGTAACCAACATTATATAGTTACTGATTCAAACTCTTTTTTTTCTACTCTAGTTCTATAAATATGAAATGACTATATAACATTGTTTGGGGGGGGGGGCAGAAGGAAATTTGAAATTAAGCACTGTAGAGCCTGTTCAGTACTAAGATGGGTGACTACTTAGGAATACCAGGTACTGTACCAGGCCAGTCAGCAATTCGTCGCATGATCAGTCGAATGCATTAAGGATTTGAACTGAAAGACCTTTCCTCTCCCCCTCCCCTATCTCTCACAATGACCGACCATGTGAGCTAAAAAAAACAAAAACGTCCTTGATTAGAGTTACCCCCTAGGGTGAGGATTGAGTGTCTTCGAATACTCTGAGATTGTGATAACTTTATAACAGCAGGAAGACTGATCCAAACCCAAACAGGTGAGGAGAGGTCTTCCTGCTCATCATCAACAACAACATTAAAAGCCATTGATTGGATTAACCATTGAAAAATCATAAATTATAATGAAACCGTTTTTGTTTGAGTTGATTAAAAGCTGTTTTATAATCTGTTGTTTAGACAGAATTGAAGTGCTGCTTAATTTCATGCCCCCCTCTCTCTCTTTCCCATCCCTCTCTCTCTCTGGTTTTACTTTTCTAAATCTTCTCTAATCTACAGTCATTAAAAAATGAAGGAATTTCTAAAGCTAAATAATAGGTTGTCCCAAAGATTCATAGACACATTGAAATTTTACTAGCCGAATAATAAAAAAAATCAACAAAAGTTATTCCTCAAAAATAAAGACCAGTAATGTTTACAAACTTTTGGGACACTTCAATTAAAAAAATTAAAAAACCTTAAATTTTCTACTTTAAAAACCTTCTGAAATAATTCCATGAGGTTCTTTGAGGTAATGAACAGATGAAAATGTAATTAGTACATAAAAAGGTAATGAGCATATAAAAATGGCCTTGTGCCTGACTTGGGTTCGTGCTTGACCTAGAAAATATATTCATAAGGTTCTTTGATCATTTGGCAGGCATGGATTGTCACACTTTTTTGAGACTAATTTGCGTGGAATCCTATATTATGTCATTTTATTCGTACCCACTTTCTTAAAAATGATTAACTGCTAAATTATAGAATGTTGTTCATTTTCCAGACAGTGGCCATTTAATGTTGGAGACTCTTGCCTCTCTCCCATTCCATTACACTTAAAAAAAACCATTTTAATCTTTACAAACTGATTACTAATTGATATGTCTTTTGTTTTTCTTCCCTGGTCTGGATGTGACCAATATCAAGATTCTTTTCTGTTAGTTTGCAGCCTTTTCTTTCTTTTTTTTTTTTCCCCTTTTGCTTTGTTCTAGTGCTCGGCATGCTGGAACGAGAGATGTGCTTCCAGTTAATGGCATATCATCATCATCATCATCACCATCATCATCTCCTCGTTCCAGGGAACGACCAACGCCAAAAAACCTGCATGATAGACAGCTTCCAAACGTTGCATGTTCTCTCTCTACTAACCATAAATTTGCTGCTGCTGTTGCTGCCAACAACACTACTACTACTACCACTACCATCAATACCGCTGCTACTGTACCCCGCCCTAAAGAACGTCACTGCAACCCTGCCAGTATAAACCCAGACAATCTACTCACCAGTCCCGTGGAAAACTTTTTACCTGAAGCTGATGCGCTCGTCATCAAGAAGGCACATCAGGTTATCATGTAGGTCTTGCTGTTCTTCTTGTCTTACTACAGTAGAACCCCAATAGTTTGGACATTGAAGAGGATTGATTGATTGAGGATTCATGACTAATGAAGGAGGGCTAAATTTAGATTTATATATGTTTATTGTTGTTAAAATAATAAGCATAAGATTTCTAAGTTTATTATTAATTAAAAATTCTTAACAATATGATTTATATATTAGAAATGTACAACGTAAAACTTAGGATAGTTAATTAACTTGTAAACAATATTGCACATTTAAACTAAAGAAAATTGACTTATGAAATAATATATTTATTTAACGTTAAAACATTGTGAATCAATATATTATTAACCAGACTTTTGCTGTGATTTTAGCGTTAGTTTACATCCATAGAATCAACACCGATGATAGAGTGAAATTAAGAGTAAGTAGATACTAAATGAAATAACCAATAGTCAGTCTATACTTTTTATAGTACTGATGATAGAGTGAAAGTACTTTCTGGAATTGAAGCTGCATTGATCGATATTCGTTACAATGTTTATTCAGTTGAATTTACATGCCATAAGTGGAACAATGTCGTCTTACTGAGAGCTGCAGTATGAACAAGATGGAAGATGATGTTTGTAGAAATCACATATTCAGTTCCTACATTGTCCTGATTTTGAGTTGTTTGTCCTGAATGACACATCATTTGGCACATGTCTATGATGCTGAAGATGAGAACAGTTGTAATAACACACTAATGATTTAGTCTCCTATCAGATGCCCTCTTTTTGACCTCTTAAAATTGACCCCACAAATCATTGTTCAGCTTACTTTGACAATGAAGTGGAATAAACAAAAATCTTTTAAAAAATTTTTTTTTTTATAAAATTATTTCTCAGCTTTTTTATTCCTTTTACCATACTTTGAAAGGTTCTGTAAATGGGAGAGAGCCTATAATTGTGGACAGTCCTGGGAACTAATCTTTTGTTTGTCGCATGTTGTTACCTCTCTCTTTCTACCTCTCTTCTTTTCTCTCTTCTGTATATTTATTCTTGCTCACTCAAATCTAATTTATGTAAGAATAACCAAAATGCCTTTCTTAAAAATAATTGAAATAAATTTTACAAGAAATTTACTTTAATTACTTAATTTACCTACATTTCTTTTCAAGTTATTTTTAAACACCTATCTGCAAACAAACTTTGTTCCATTTTAATTTTATAATCTATCTAAAACAAATATCTGCAAACAAACTTTGTTCCATTTTAATTTTATAATCTATCTAAAACAAATATCTGCAAACAAACTTTGTCCCATTTTAATTTTATAATCCATCTAAAACAAATATATACAAACAAACCTTGTCCCATTTTAATTTGATATACAAGGGGTTGCTTGTTTTAATGGTACCACTTCCATATTTGTAGCTCTTCAAATTTTTAAAGATAACTTTAAAAAATAGGTGGCATTACTTTTGGAATGATCCTTGTATGTAAAATAATAGGAGGCATTACTTATTGAAATTCATCTTGGTCCATTCATGTCCATTAACCTCTTCTTATAAAAAATGCAAGTTTTTGAAAATAATTTTAAAAACTATGTGGCATTACTTTTGGAATGACCCTCATTAAAGATAACTTTAAAAGATACATGGCATTACTTTTGGAATGACCCTCGTTAAAGATAATTTTAAAAAATAGGTGGCATTAGTTTTGGAATGCTCTTTGTACGACTTAACAATAGGAGGCATTACTTTTAGAACTAACCCCTCCCCAGCATGTAAATTGCATTGAAATTTATCTTGGTCCATTCATGTCCATTAATCTCTTTTTAATAAGAAATGTAATGCTGTATTAATCTCGGCATTTTTTTTTTAAATTCTGCTTGATTTTCTAATTGAGAAGGATTAATTGATTTCGTTTTAACTTGAGCTGCTGCTGCTGCTGTTTACTTGATCTGTTTGTTGTTGAAAAAGGAAAGAGACTTTCATTTGTGTTTCTATTTGTTTTTCTTTCCACAGGAAGAACAAGTATCCAAAAGCAAAATACAGGCAAAACGTGGTCAGTTCTGATTTCTTTATTTTTATTTTTTTGTTCTTCCACTCAAACCTTTTGCTTCACTTTTTTTTTAGCTTTTCAATTGGGGTTGTTGATATTATTATTGTTATTTTTATTATTATTATTATTATTATTATTTTTATTATTATTACTATTAGTATTGTTTGGACTATAGGCGGTTGATTGGCATGCCTGTCACCTGTCAGCTCCTGCATCCTGTCTCGCTCCCAGCAAAGGAGTGGAGCCCCTTAGGCAGTTGATTAGTATGCCTGTCACCTTCTGTCAGCTACTGCATCCTGTCTTGCCCCCAGCCGGTCTTGACTTCGTCTTGTCACTGGACTCGGCGTCTCAGGAAGAGAGAATGAGGCTGATCCTACGCAAGTCTTCCTTACTTTAATCAAAGTTCAGCGCAAGTCATGACAACTTGAAGAGATATCATTGGTCATTCTCGAGAATGGGACTATTGTCCTCATCCTTATTATTCTCTGGCTCACTACGTTTCGACCGAATTACCGTTCGGTCTTCCTCAGGTTGCCTAAATTGTTGACTCATATTGTTTTAGATCTATCTTTTTTTGAAATTCAGTGTTGCTTTTATATTATTTTTCTTCTTTTAACCAAAAATTTGTTTTTGTTGTCAGGCGTTTCTTTTTCAGTAAGCCCCTCACATGCACTAATGTGTGGTAATGTTCTTGTTTATTCTATTTCTAGTTAGTTTTCCACATGTTTTTTTTAATGGGTATATGTTTTTCTTGTTTTCTATTTGTAAATAGAATTAAAAGAACAAAAAAAAACACACTAAATTTCAGAAAAAGATATATTTAAAAACAATATGAGTCAATAATTTAGGTCATCTGAGGAAGACCGAGGAGTAATTCGGTCGAAATGTAGTGAGGATACTAATCTGAATAATGTAAGAACCTTTATAGCAAATTTATGATGGATTGATTTGTTTTATGGCCATTCAATGCAGAGAACAGTCTTTCTTATCAAGTATTTTTTTCACATTATTTTAATTTTTGTAAGTGGACATTTCTATTTTGGAAAAAGATTTAAATATACATTAATCAATAGTGAGATTTAATTTTTTTTTTTTGCTTTTAGAGGAGGGAAAGGTTTAAATTTTTGTATATAGTGTTATTTCTTTAAAGGATTGTAAGTTTCTGGTTGGGTTGGTATTGCTGAATAAGCCTTTTAGATCATTAGCCTGGTTGGGTTTTGATCAAATTGATTTGAAATCATAGCTGCTGATTAGTATATGTTTCACCGTGAACGGTTCCTGGCATAGAATGCATATCAGAACTTCATTTTTTAGGAGAATTTAATATCGAAATCAAATAATTGTGTGTCTAAACAAAGTAAAAAGTTTAGAGCTTAGTATTAAGAAATCAATGTTGCAAATTGCTTTTTTCATTGTCTACGCAAAAATAATCCCAACTTAATCTTAAAATCTATAAATGATTTGAAACGGAAACGTTTCACGGCTTGTGAATTCACAAATGATTTTTGAGAGGAATAAAAAATAAAAGATAGAAAAAAACCCCAAAAAACATAATCCCTAAGTAAGTTGTTATTAAAAAGAGGTTTGAAAATGGGTTAGAGTTTGTTTCTGTGAAATTCAGAGGAGAAAAGAAATGGGTTAGGGTTTGGGTGAAATTTAAAGGAGGAAAAAAGTTTGTTTGTGTTTTTACGGCACATCAACCATTTTAGGTCATTTAATGCCGAGAACAATCATTTTTGGTAAACGTTAGTTTTTGTACACACAGTTTTTTTAAATGGCACAAATTACACTATTTGACCCATAGCTGGAAGGAATGTGGAGATTCATACCTTTCCCAACAGTATTAGTACAAATATGAATGCAAACGGAACAACTGGGATTCAAATTCGCGTACTACAATGAGGAAAGAAGTGGGTTAGGGTTTGGGTTAAAATTCGATCAATGAACAGATCAAAATTATTGACTGGAATAGAAGAGAGATGAAAAAGAAATGTCAAGGAGACGACGATTATAATAATTGCCTTTAAATAAAAGTGATTGGCTCAATCAAGTTTTTTAAGTTTTGTCATTCAAAGTTTTTAAAAAATTTAGAATAATAATAATTTAGAGATTTTCAGCACAAAATGCCCATTAAAGGAATTTTGTTGTTGTTGTTGCTATTTTTTTTACAAGAAAAAAAATAATTTAGTTTTACAAATAATCTATATATCTATAAAAGTGAAAAATCTCCTCCACCAATTCTTTGTCTACACTCTTGGAATTTGACAAAGGGAATTCAGACCTTGGGCCAAATTTTAATAATTTACCATATGGTTGTCAACATGCGCTGACAAGCAGTATTTCACAGAACCCTTTAGCCGAACATTCAAATAAAAAGCTGGCATTTGAACTTAAATTGTTTTACAATTTAAAATATTTCTACAATTTTTTTAAGTTTAACAACTTTTTTTACATTTTTTTAAGGTAAACAACTTTGAAAGCAATTAGAAGTATGAAAGCAAGCAATTCTGACATTCCCTATGAACTATTTTTTTCAAAGATTGTAAAAACAACAATAGAGCTACTTGATAAGAGGAGTTCTAAATATTTTCAATGCTAGAACGAATTAAGTTTCTAATTCTAACCAGTATTTTTGTTTCTTAAATTTTGTTATTTTTTAGTTTGATTGAAATTCTTTAACTTAGACTCAAGTTCTAATTTTGTAGAGTTATCGAGATGTCCGGACTTTAAAGGCAATTGCAACGCGTACAATGATTGGTGGTGGCCGAGTTCCATTCAAAAAACAACCTCCCAGTGTCAGTGCTCAATTTCAGGTAAGCCTACCTTAAATTT
>JAYKTE010006490.1:0-16118 GCA_036873565.1 Xipholeptos notoides
TTATTTTTAAAGCTTATAGTAGAAACATTTTGTTTAACATTTTTCATGCCTTACATGAAATGCTTTTCTAACTTGTAGAATTATTCGCGCTTCTTTTTGGCAAGAAACGGAGTTAAAAGAGAAACGTCAGAAAAAGAAAACAATGAAGAATGAATGGAAAATGCAACGCAATAATGAATGCATCATCATTTTAACACATCACAATTCTACGAAGAATGAAAATACGTGCTTTTTTTTTTTTTTTTCAAATCAGAATAGCAATAAAACCGAACAGTTAAATATATGGTTATGGAAAATGCTTACAGCAGATAGTTATGGAAAATGCTGGTCTTTATTTTGAGGAATAATTTTTGTTGTTTCTGTTATTACTTTGCAAGTAAATTTAAGTTTTTTGCAAGTGCTTACGAACTTTTGGGACCACAATATTTCTAAAAAAAATAAGTTCAACGAATGACGTAATGAAGTAAAGTAAACTTAGTATTCGAAATTTTTCACATTTCAACATATATTTTTAAATCGTAACCACTTTTATTTAATATAATTTTATTCTTAAGAAAAACAACAGTTAAACGAAAAATTCGAACCTGTAAATACTAAAAACTCGATCGTGGCATGAGTCTTACCACTAAAAGACACACATGAGAATGTCCGTCAAAAGTTATATTTAATCGTGAAGAAAAGAAACGTTCGCCGTTTCTCAAATCTTTATTTTTTTTTTTTTACTCAATACACGGTCGCCGTTTCTACGGGTTTTCCCTAAATGAAATAATACATTCATTCATTCTACTGCAAACGTACCATTCATTCTACTGAAACGTAACGCAAACGCACTATCCGAGTTTAATCTGTTATTAATTATTCATCTCTCACAGTGACATATCTTTGTGTCATTCAATGGAGAGAATAGAAAAAGAAAAATAACATCAAGACGAATTAAACTGAAACCAACATTTGAATTTGGTTTAAAAGAGACGTCTAAACCACAGAAAAAAAACATTAGGATTTCGATAGAAATTCAACGCGTGTTGCTAAACAGAAAAATCCCTCGGATTTCATATGATGCAATAATTGCTATATTTTAGAGGGTGAGAAAAACCTTAGGACAGACAAACTAAACAGCCCGGAAAAAACTGCTGCTACCCAGTGAATGAATGGCCCAACCCAAACCCACTATCAGAATCTAGATGATGATCAACTAATACTATCTGTCAGTTTGCTTAAACAATATAGGAAAGCTGTTGCAACCATAACTATTTTAATTTGTTTCCAATTTTTATGGTTTTTTTTTAGGTTTCCAGCAACCTAGGCAACAATCACCCTCTGCCATTTAAAGTAATTGAACTAGCTGGAAAAAAATAAACTTAAAATGAAACTAATTTACTTTCTTTTAATTTAATCAATTAAAAAAAATTACCTGTGCTTGTCCAGGAATTTGAGGAACCTGCATGGAGCTGATAGCTTCACTCAAATCGTGAATATCAATACTCCCATCTTTGTTCACGTCTAAGCGATTAAACAAATCCGATAACCGTTTTTCCTCCTCGGGTGAAAGATTGTGGATATTTGTATTAGATTGAGTGTGCATGTTTATTTGGTTTTTCCACCGACTTCGTACTTATCGTAAATCCACGTCGGGTTGGAAAGTAATATACAAAACTAAGCTACTAACTACAACACAACGAAAAAAAAGTGTCTAAAGAGAAACTCTGGAAACGGAAGAATGGCTACAAACAACAGGTCCGCACTTACGGAATAAGCTAGCAGGACAAAATAAATGAATATTAAAAAATAATTACAGAAACATTTACTGATATGCTTTTTGGGGGAAAATATACTTAAACCAAAAAACTAATTTGCCACAAAGTATTTTTATCTAACTCAAACTATTGAATGTTTAAAATGCTATTTTATGCGCTATTGTAATATACGCCCAGTTTGTACTAATACTACTACAACTACTAGCACTTATCCACGTGTGTCTGAAATGAGTCTTCATATGAATCGAATTGCGGGAAGCTACAAAAACAGTCTACATTAAATCAACCACCCACCTGAATGCCAGAATATAAGAGTCAAGTGATCGTTTATTCACTAAGGCTAACAATTATTTATTTATTTTGTTGTAGCGAAGGAATTTTGTTTATTGCTACGAAAAGACTGGACTCGGTCACAGTTCAGTCAGTAATTGTCGGAAAAATGATTAGATGAATTTGTTTGAATTAAATTGATTATTCAAGTTGACCGAATTAAAGTGATTTTGTTTGTTGTTGGAATGTTGATTAGATTGTGGGATTGTTCATGGTATTTGATTTGCAGATTAGATTGTGGGATTGTTCATGGTATTTGATTTGCAAATTAAATTAAATACCATGAAAATAAAGGCGATATTTGTCAAGTATCGCCTTTATTTTCACAATAGAAAATTAAACGAAATCTCTTATTTTTCATATTTTTGCGATTTTGGAGTATTTTGAGCTAAATATGAAAAAAATTGGCATTTTTTCGTAGATTTGTTTTAGTGGTCATTATTACTCCTGTCTGAGAATTCGATATTTTGTCCAAATCCGTACCCGTAAAATCTGAAACGTGATTTATTTACAGGTGATAACGCAAAAACGTATCCCATAGTAAAAATTGAATGTTTTATCTTCGTTGTAATTAAAATTATAAATAGTTACTAATTATTTAATTTTTTATCAACCCTTTGGATCCTGAAAGGTTGCTGATCGACCTTGGCAACCTGTAGGTCCTCTAAAAGTTGGCCCTAACTGGAAATTTTGCCAAATACCTATCGTCTTTTTCACTAGTTACCACTTTTTACGTCATGGGTAATCTTTAACTTTTACAAACCCACCCTCGTTTCACACACAGTAATTGACGAAAATATATTTCTCTTGTAGATTTCATTATGCTTTAAAAGAATCTGCTAACCGTCGCAAATCATTATTCCTCCCCACAACTTAGTACTAAAGATTTGCAGTAAAAATCAACCCTAACTACAAACCCCAAAAATGAGAAAAATTTTCAAATTGATCCAGTGCCACTAACATTATTTCTAGTCGTCTATAAATAGATATTGTCGTTTTTATAAAGTAATGGAAGAGGCGACGATCACCATCATTTAATGGCCACTTTCTTGAAGATGAAGAACATTTTAGAATTTAGCTGTCAATCATTTTTAAGAAAGTGGGTACGAATAAAATTATGTAATATAGGATTCCATGCGAATTAATCTTTAAAATGCATGACAATCACATGCAAGTCAAATGGCCAAAGAATATTATGGAATCAAAACTTACAGAATTGAATCAAATGTTCTTTTAGCCGATCAGAGCCTTGTAAAAAGTGAGCATCTGAAACTTCATTTTGTGGAGTCAAACAGCATTTTTAGAAAAGGATTAAATATTCCCCAAGAAAGAAAAAGGAGGGATATTTGAAAAAAAATATAGTTTGATAACATTTGAAATATTTACTTCTTTTGATAGTTGAAACAAAAAAATTAGGACAATTTGAATACTATTTAGATAGTAACTTTGTCCTACTCTTACACACTTCCACCTATGTAGGCCAGTTACAAACTAACACCCCAAAAATCCCATCATCTCTCTTTCACATTTTCCTCTCTCTTTCTACAACTCATCCCAAGTCAATTATTCTTCCCTTTGATTATTTTACTTATTAATGGTTGATTGTATCATCCTGCTGTATTGAGTTTTTAAAAACACATGAGGTTGTTCACATTCCCAATATTGTGTTATTTTTGTTTTCGCCACCCTGGTCGTTTGCCATAATCTTGAACTTTGCTTGCTAAAAAACTGTGGAAGAAAGTTTCTTTCTTTTGTGTATTACCAATTACTGGTAGTTTTATGGTTAAAATCTTATACCAAAATAAAATCATACGATGAAAACTATGCAAAGAAAGTATCTATTATTCGGACATACAATGTTTCAGACGATTAATCCTTATATGAAGATGAGGATATTCTGAATAAGTTATCAAGCTTCATATCAAGAATTCTTGAGCGATCTTGAGGCTAAAAAAGTATGCCTTGACCTGGTTTAACTACTGATCTATGTCTATAGAAAATGTTAGTGGTGTAGCTTAAAAGATGTGGGTTTGCATAGTGAACAAAAATATGTCTTAGATAGAAAGACTGCCTTTTATTCAATAGATAAAATAATAATTCAATCCCTTTACATTAAAAAGAATCAACAAAATCCACTGGTATTAACTGTATCAACTTCCTAAACCTTCAACAGGCACTGGTGGATATTGATCAGTTCAATTTTTTTCTGCACGGAGGAAGTCAATGAAGTACATGAGGGGTTGCTTTCTCACACTGTCAATATCTGCAACAAAAAGATGAAACTTTCAGATCCTGAATGTATAAGTTCAGTCATTATAACAATGCAATCTGTAATCCCCTCTGATCTATTCGTGTGGATTAAGAAAAATGAGAGGCATTACTTTTGGAACAACTCTTGTATATTTTAGCATGTTTATGTGTAAGAAGAAGTGGTTACGAGGTTTGTTTGTTTTATTTTATGGCATATCAACTGAAACATTTCTTTGTCTGAAAATAGTGTTCATAGTTATTCATTATATTAGAATTTTAATCAAACCTGAGGAATTTCTCCTTCATCTCGTTTCTTGCATGCTGGTCAGTCAAAGAACATATTTCTTTCTATCTTCTTTCTTTGCTAAATAATGCCCGACTGTTAAAGAATTATTTCTTCATTGTTCACTAAATACTTTTAATATCTATATTTTTTTCATTGCATTGATTTTTACAGGTATCATCCGTGGAATTCATTACTGATGAATAGTCAAATTCTGCTACTGACATGGCCATGAAGATCAGATTAAAACAAGGATGCATGATAACACAAATACACCTGAAGCCAATATGGTAGAAATAAATTACACAATTGCTCAGAAGAGGCTTATTTAAAAAAAACAAAAAACTGTTATGTGACTTTACATTTGATCACATTGTAGCCTTTAGGTCAACAGGTAATAATTATCATTGACTAGTATCCTGCTATTTCAGAATATGCTTTCTACATTTTAATACACTCTTTGATTTTCATAAAATGAAGGTTTCATCTATATATTGATTGGATAGCATTTCTGTTTGTTCTTTTGTGTATCACACTTCTATCAAAAGCAATGACCTTACCTACCTTTAAAATAACTTTTTAATTTTTAAAAATCATTATCCTTTCCAAAAATTTTCAAAACAGTTTACGGTTTCAAATTGGCTATTCTATTTTATAATTAAAACAAAAGTCTTGTTGAGAAAAGGCAGTAAGTTTTAATTATTGATTCTTTTTTAAATTTAAAAGATATATGCAAATGTATTGGCATATGTTCCTTTATAATTTATATTGTTTGTGTTGAATTTTCTCAGGATTTGTTTAAATTTAAGATTGTTAAAATTACTTTCTGATATTTCAACTACTGTGGAATTTCAACAGGTTCTGGTAGTTAAGAATTAATGTACTTAATTATCATTCAGCCATATTATGTTTTTAACTCTAACCTTAATCCATAACTACTTTTGACTGGACTTTTTGTTTCGATGAAAGTTCATGAAAGGGATTTTAAAGAATAAATATATTACTATTCTTTAATGTTATTCTTTTCAATTCTTACCTAAAAAAACCAGGAGGCTGCTTTTCTTTGTAAATAAAGTTGTTATAGAAACTCATATCTGTTTATTTGTTTTTATTTAATTTAATCTTATTTTAGAATTTAGAATAAATTTTCATATTTATTTTGCACCAATTAAAAATCTGGGTTTTAATGTTTTTCTAATTATCATTTACATATAAGAAAAATTTATTTATTTTTCATTTAAAAAATTTTTTTTCTTAGAGTACTGTAAAATAATAGGTGCTCATTGTTCTATTGGACGAGTGATGTCATGGGGCAGAAGAAGTGAGAAAGCATAGATGCAATCAGGCTTTTGCACAAGCAAGGTGGCTTTGTTGAACTCTCTGCACTAGTTAGTTGAAGAATTTAGTTAATGTTTGGAATCAGGGCAAGTTTCTGAGGGTGGTTAGAATTAGTTTAGTTTATATAATAAAATGATTTAGTGAAGTTATACAAGTATTATTGCGGTCATCGAATCAGAACTCTCTGCCAACTTGAACATCAAAGAACAAACCACAATAAGCATTATGCAAGTTGGACTGGAGTTATGTAGATCACAGCCAAAAGAGGAAAATTCATTCATAGACTTGACAAACCTGAATTTGCAAATGAAACAACAAAAAGTCTATGAATGTATGGATGTTGTGTATGGCCATGACATCCCTGGAAAAGTAAAGATGGTCGTGCAAATAACAGGACAAAGCAGGGCCACATGACTATGCAACAATACCTTCTGATATGTGTCCAACACTATTATTCAAAAACCCTATTTCATGAGTTTAAAAAAAGTAAGAAATCAAAAGTGGTATTAAATATTAATTCATACAGTAATTTTTTAACAACAATGTTTTAATCAATCATCAAGCCCAAAAAATACAGAATTTCCAAAAGTGTAGTAATTATAATTTGGTCCAAAACAAATTCTTTTTTTGCCCACAACTGTTATAAGTTAGTTCACAACTATTTAAACTTTGACAAACTAAAATGGTATCAATCCACAGTCAAACTTTCTGCAATCCACTTTTCTAGATTTACACTTACTATAACAAACTAAAATAGCAGGAGCAGCCATGAAAGTACACTTTGTCTCATTCATACATAGATATACTCTATTAGCTAAAACGTCACTAGCTTAAGGCTAAACAAACACTTTGACATGTTGAAATGAAATAAAAAAAATCTTTTTATCTATAGTTTCTCTTTAGACAAAGAACACATTTTCTTTTCTGCTTGTGTAAATAAATGAATAAAAGCTGGATTGTACATATTTTATTCATTGTAGACTGGATTTTGTTGAATTATTCATCTTCAATAATATTTTCTTTGACATTTTATTAAATGTTAAATTCAAAAGATCCAAAACATTCATTTTTCATTTCGATTTCCTACCATTATTTCTAAATCAATCAGAGTTATTTAAAAATTTGACAATTTGATTGACATGTAAACAAGTTTTGAAACTTAGTTTGTAATCAAGTTGTGATTTTATCCCTTCCGATGACTTTCTTTGAAATCTGTACAAAACAATGATTAATTTTTGCACAATTCTAATAAATTAAGTAATTCTTATTATAAAATGAATAGAATCTATATATTAATCTGCTTGTCCGGAGTCACAAAAAAACCCATCTTCATGTTATACAGTAATCAGAGAGAATGGAATTACCTCCCTTTATAGGTACTCTTTATTTTCTATAAAATTTAGGGTTTTATCTTTCAGGTAAAACCAAAAGTTGTGAAGAAATAATGGGTTTTAATAGTTTTTACATAGTTAAACAAAGACAACAACAATTCACTTGAACAGCCAGCACTATAATTTTTATAAATAAAATTCTTTGAGAAAAAAGTGATGTGTTACTGTGGTTCTATTTCTTGTACATCAGTTCAAGTTTTTTTGTTTTTTTTTGGTGGGGGGATAATTCACAGTCTGATCTAAGATATATTCCATTGATTTTCTATTGAAGAACAACCTCATTATAATTATTTGCTTATGTGATCTGAAAGATCTAGCTGGAGTTTGTTTTTGAAATTTTCATCTACCATGGAATTTCTACGGGTTCTGCTAGTAGGAATTATTGAAGAAGATAGGACAAACAAATTTTATATTTTCATGTGTATGCAGTTTTATTTCATCAAGGGAAGTAACGATGATAGATTTTTTTTGTCTCCCTTTGATATTATTCCACCAACAATATTTTCAGGTTTCTAGATCTGTGACTATGTAGTTATCTGAATCGATACAGTGTCGTTGCTAGGGAAGACGAGGGGGTGGTCCGCCCTGTGGAACAGCAAAGGAGGGCTGGCACAATGTCATACCAACAAAATTTTTCAACCAGGCTAGAGTGCAAAAATAGTCTGAAAATAGGATTTATTTATCATACATAATTACATGATGCCAAGCTCTAGTCTGAAAAAAATCTAGTTTTATAAGCTTTTTCTTAATTTGACATGTGGTAACAAATAGCTCTTCTGGATTTCCCCACACTTGTTTTTTTTTTGTATTTGATTCTAACTTGGATGATACATGTAAGCAGTAATGTACTGGTCAGTAGAGTAGTAGAAGTAGAGCATGTCCGAAAAGTTAGCCGCAGCTAACCATTCTGCATAGGATGATGTGGGGATCAGTAGGGTGACATTTGAGCGGACTGCCCCGGGTGATACTTACTCTAGCTATACCACTGAATCGATAGCAAAGTTTTATGTCCTTCAACCATCATCTAATTCATAATCAAGTAATCATACAAATTAATTGTTTTTACATAATCTTATTAACTAACACAAGTGATAATTATATCTCTCTTCTTTTTAGCAAAATAAGAGGTTTACAATTAAAAAAAAAACTTTTACTTTGAGGTGTGAAGAACTCTTCTGTTCTGCTATGATGTGTAATCAATTCCAAACAAACAAATGCAAACTATGTTAATATCTTACTATTTCTTCAGACATTATTTAAATACAATATCTGATTCAACATTTAATCACGATAATCAACCTTGAATGATCATATTATCTTTTGAGATTAGTTCAGTAATCTCTCTTTTTAGGACCAAACCAGTTTTATCATAAAAACCGTATGCTGTTAGAATTTTGATGCAAGTTTAATGGCATGCATTTATTTTGATGGGGCCAAAATTTGAAAAATGTTAAATAAACCAGAGGTTGTCAACCTTTTTGACAGCAAGGGCTAATTAGCAATGACAGAGGGCCACTTAGTTCAATATTATGGAAAATTGTATTTAAAAAAAAAAGAAATTTAATATAGTTTTAATTCCATATCTAATTTTTTATTTCAGATAAAAAAAAAATGTATTAAATGGCTTATTCACTCATAATATGGACACTCTTTGTAACATTTTTCCTATTCATAATTCGTAGTTGCACTTTTGATTGATCTTTTAAATGAAAAAATATATAATATATTGGTGTAAAAAATTATGGCTTAAATGGATGCATTCTCACTTATTTTGTTGAGCCTTTTTGTCAGTATAAAAATTAACTCAATACAGAATATTGATACACTCCAAACATTTTGTCTGCTAAGCATTGGCTCAGTTTGTTCTATCTGAACAGACACATGCTACCTTGCATAGAGCTAAACTTTATGGTTGTTTCATTTTCCTTCTTACATGTTTTTTCAGCTTATGACTACTATACAAAAATAAGCATTTATTTCATGGAACCTGCTTTCCTCACACATTAGACAAGCTATCATCTACATATAAGAATAAATTGGCATATTTTACACTACCTTCTTTTTATTATATATATACACTTTCTTGTCTGGCAAACTTTCATTCTTCTTTATTTTTAAAGAACTTTGTTTTTCTTTTTAAATCATGTATTTTACATGAATAAATTGCATTGTTCCTTCTTACTAAAAAAATAATGGCTTTTGGTAGAAAAACCTCTTTTGCTGGAAACAAGTTATGTATCAACAATGAGCACACAAAATAAAACCTTAAGCCAAACCTATATATTTATCAACATACATCTTCTGGTCGTTGAAAATCTGTTAACCTTCAAAATTCCAAAATACCCTCAAAATATGTATTTTCATGGAACTACAATCAAGGATCTTATTTTACATTGCTGCTACAATTAGTCCTAGACTTTCATCTTAATAGAGGACACATGATAGTCAAAGAAAATCAAAGATTTTTCAAAACCAAAAATGTATAATTCAAATTATATTTTTAAGATTGTTAAATTAAATTAACTGTTTTTTTTTATTTCTATTTTTTTTTTCATTTTACCCCCTTAAAATGCCACCCATCTTGAACGTGCCACCCGAGGCTGACCGCCCCTGTACCCCCCCCTCATTTGCTATGCCACTGCTCTCATTTGGTACCCCATTAACTAATAATACTATTTTGGCGTTGGTTTTAAATTCAGTTTTTGCCTTTCATGCAAGTGTTGTAAAATATAATGAGGTCTCACATCAGTCAGGGGGCCAGGGTCCAAATAAAACCATAGAGAGAAAGTCCCCGAAACAGTGCACATTCTTTCATGATGACCCCAAGACTTATATGTTTATTTATTTGGACTCATACGGTGTAGATAACCCCAAGATGTTCATGGATGAATTAGTTTGCCGATAGGATGTAAAGATTTTTCAAAAGCTACCTTTTTGGTTAGTTCCAATTACTTTCAGAGTAATTTCCTTCTACTTGGTTATTCATTTATTTATACTGTTTCCTTTGGTCTACCGCAGTATTAGAATAATTTCACTGAAAAGATGGTAACACAAGATCCATCAAATAAACCAAGTGCAGTGATGTGAAATGAATTTTCTCTCGACAAAAGAATAGAACTACATTAAAACTAGGCCAGATAAGTAGGTGAATAGAAATTAAAAAGAAATATAGTTTGCCTGATTCTTAATAATAATCTATTTCTTTTATCTTCAGGGCCAAAACTCGTATTTTTTCAGGTGCCTTTTAGACTATTTCCAATAGAAGACTGTTTTCTTAGGGCACGATAATTTTTATTTATTTATCTTATAAGACGTAATTTTGTTTTATATTATATAATTTTATTTTATACTACATTATTTATCTTATACTACATAATTTTAACTTATACTATAGAATTTTATTTTATACTACATAATTTCCTCTTGTACTACATAATTTTAACTTATACTATAGAATTGCATTATATAACACATGATTTTATCTTAAACAACATATTTATATTTTATACTATATAATTTTATTTTACAAAATGCAATTTTATCTACACTGCATAATCTTATCATATACTACATAAAACCTATTTCAAAATTAGTCTGTTTTTGTTATAATTATATTGGAAATCATCCTTATTATTATTACTAATAGCCAATATATTATAGTAATATTTAATGGTTTTAACTTTTCTGTGAAACATTGGGCTTAGTAAGGGTTATTTATAACAAATTTGTCTGAATTCTGTTGTGCAATCTTCAAACGTGTTTTTGTTTGTTTGTTTGTTACTGTTAACTTTGGCAGTGTTGTTATTGTTAATAGTAATATTAGAAAAAGCTGTAACTTTATTAGTAATAGTTGTCTAATTATTATGAAATTTTTTCGAACCACTCTATGACATACCTGTCATAAAAAACCTGAACATTTACGCTAAATTGATTTTATTTTTGTACAATATTTCAAACATTCCCAAGGCATTCTTAAACACATGTAATGGTAGGAAATAACTACCATTGTACTCATGTAAACTAATATTTTAGACTTTTTTTTAGAAAGAAATGGTAGGAATGGAATAAAAACTGAATGAAAAAAACAAGTTCATATTTAATGCAATTCTCAATAAGATGTCATGCATAAAAAATACTCTCTCTATCAACATTGACTGTACACTTATTTTTATGAATTCTGTAAAAAATTCTGTTTTTTTTTTCAATCCTTTCTTGAATATGAAATACAAATTTTAAAAGATTAGACAACACAAATTACCTAAAGTATATTTTTACATTAAATTATAAATATATAGACATAACATTTTATAAATTTTGTATAGTTCATAGCTGAACAAAATAAATTAAACAATGTCTATATTATACTGTACAATAGTGTAGGATCGTCAGTTAACGATATAACACAATATGCGCTATTCAATCCATAGCTGGAGGTAAAATGGGAATTCATACCTTTCCCAAGGGTCCAAATGTGAATGCAAATGTAACAACTAAGATTCAAACTCGCATATTACGATTCTGAAGTCCGACTGTTTACCCACTGTCCCAAGTGGACTTCCCCTCTTCTGTATGAAATACAAATGATAGAAGATTGGACAAAACAAATTACCTAATTTTAAACTATCTTGTAACTTTAAATTATTTAAATATATATATAGATACAATATCTTAAAAATTTTGTACATTTCATAGTTTTACAAAAAAGAATTAAACTGTGTCTATAACATACTGCACTATTGAATAGTCGTTTGACTATTTTGTTTTCTACATGGTTTCATTTCCATATTGTATACATTGGTAATTCTTTTGTTGATGGGGATGTCGTCCGGTAAAAGACCTGTTGTTTGGGTTTGGACAAGAATGGTTAAGCAGGAGCAAGGACAACCCAAAGAGATGATATATACTTAGTCGAGCACCAAACCAAGTTAGGCAGAAAGCCAGTTTCATGTATATGTACTCATCTTATTCTCGAACTATTTGTTATCAGTGTTACCCTTCACCCAAATGGGTTACTCTCATTTAATTGATGGGACTCATCTACCTGGATTTTTGGAATCAGTGTTATCTTTACACCCAGATGAGTCACTTCCTTAAGTTAACAACAACCCAAAGAAATCTCTAAATTTGTTTACTAGTTTATATTCAAATTATTTGTTCCTTAACTAAACTAGCTTTAACAAGGTAGGATGTCAGGGATCAACTAAAACTGGTCTTAACTCTTTACCATTGAGATAAGAAATTTTTTGTCAGATCCTGCTCAGCAGCAATATCTCCTAATAAAGGCCTGGGGACTGCTGTAATATAAAACAATAACCATTATAAAGAAATGGTAAACTATCAAAATTGAAAAAAAAAGTCTTTATTTTTATTCAAATTATTAAAACTTATATTGGCATCTTTATTGTTATTTCCACAAAAATTCAAAGACATAGTTTAATGGTTTTAGGCACATTAGTTTATAAAACTCTAAATCACTCTCATCTGGAGATTACTGGTTTGATCCTCGGTGCAATGAGAAAGAGCTAAGAATACTTAACGTAAACTGGTATTGTATCACATAATATTTACAGTTAACTGTAAATTGATAAAAAAAAAGTGCAGTACCAGTTTATAGATAAGAAAGACATTTAGTCATTTTCAGTTTCATATGATGTAGGCTTTTGCATTAATTTCAGTGAAAGGATTTTCTCTCAATAAAAGGATAAAAGCATGTTTAATTTAATCCTGTAAAACAGGTTTTTAAATAAACAAAAAGTTTATTAATTTTATTGAACAGATTTCTTCAGCAAACTGTGGACATTTTCTTATAAATAGTGTGCATCACAAATAGGTTAGTTTTAGTAGTTAGAAAATGAATTTGTAATATTATTGATATTTCACACCTGTTACAAGAGAGCATTTCTATAAAAAAAAGTATTTAGTAAATCTAGTGTCATATTTTGGAAAGAATACTTTATAATCTATAAGATGTGTTAAATGTGTTGCACATCCAATACAACCATTAAAACACTAGGCTTGAATTGTCTATTTAGCCCTAATGAGTTTGCAGGCATTTTTATTACTTAACAATAGACAGAAATATTTCCTTTGAGAAATCTATCAAACAAAACTAAACTAGGCTACTCTCAGAATTTTCTCTCAATAAAAACATAAAAGCATGTTCAATTCAATCCTGTAAAACAGGTTTTTAAATAAACAAAGATTTTATTCATTTTATTAAATAGATTTCTTCAGCAAACTCGACATTTTCTTATAAATTGTGTGCATCACAACCAGGTTAATTTTAGTAGTTACAAAATGAACTTGTAATATTATTGATAGATCTCCCAAGGATCACTAAGTGCTATCATGGCTAGCAACCAGTAGCCTTTGTGGGAGTCAGAGTGACAACAAGTTAGGAAGCTCCAGCAGGCTTTGTTGCTCCATTCCAGTCATGGACTGTATGGTGCCATATCTCCTCAGATTTTCATCTTTCTGCATCTAGTCATTACACCTGCCATTAGCAGAGTCCTTAAAATTAAATTATCATAAGAATAAAACTTTTCAAAAGGCCAATTTTGTCATACTTGATAATGCAACAGCAATAGTAAGCCCACAACACATATCTCAATGCTGACCCTAACATTAAAAAGCAATATTACAGTGCCTACAATGCAATGGTTTGTTGAAAATAAAAGAAATAAATAAACAGATGCAAAGAATTGAATAATGGTACATCTTCTGTTTTTTCTACATCTTCAATTTCTTTTTTCTTACAATAATCTTTAAACCAGCTATACTCAGCTATGCATTGCTATGGCTCAGTTTAGTTAAATCGAAACCCTGTTCTTCCTGAGTTTAATTGACAAACTATTTCTAAACGAATTTAGCAATTATAACCTATGAGAGTCTTTCCAAAGGTAATACCACCTATTTTTTAAAGTTATTTTTTTTTAAGTGAAAGAGCTAAGACAGGAGTGTTACAATTAAAACGAGTAATGCTTTGTGCTCCAGAATTTATTTTTCTACATAGTCATTCTGAATGCATTTGTGCCAGCGATAAACAAGGCCATTTTCATATCTGGAGAGCAGGATTTCCCCATTCGCATGTCTGTCACCAATCTGAAATTGACAAAGCCATCTCTAAACTGTGCTGTGCTGATAACAACTGCATCAGCTTCGTAAACGTTTAACAGATGCTAGTGGATATTGATTGGTTCAATTTTTTCAGCATGGTGGAATTCCATGATGAATCTTTGCTTCTGATGCATGTCCATGACAAGGGTTGCAGTATCACACTGTCAATATCTACAAAAAATAGATGAAACTTCCAGGTCATGAATGCATTAGTTCAGTCATCATAACATTTTTCAATTCCCTCTGATCCATTCAGGCGAAAATTAAAAAAATAGGAGGCATTACTTTTTTAAAAAATAGGAGGCATGACCCTCTGATACAAAGTTTCTTTTAAGTTTAATTTTGTGTACTTTGATGTGATAATTTTTATTGGATAATGATTTAAGAATTGTATGATTCCACTCAAGAAATTTTGGGATCTAAAGAATTATGTACTATCTTAAATTAAGAATTATGTACCTACATTCATAAACATTTAGGAACTAAAAATCAGGAATTATATAATCCCACTTAAGAAAATTTGGATTTAAATTCGGCAATTCTAAAATTTCTATCAATAAAAAGTTTAGTGTATTAGTTAAACGTTATTTAACAAAAATGCCAAAAACAAACATTTGCTAATTTCTAAATTATAAAAATTGTAAAGTCAAAGAGTAGATAACTCCAGTTGTATTAAAAACACAGTAACTTCCCTTGGTATTTTTTTGCCTTTTTTTATATACAATTGATTATTTTTAATACTCTGATGATGATATGAGCACAATGACATTTAAGGAAAGTGATCAACTGAAAGGTTGTCACTATTATCCCGTAAACAAACTACGAGATAATGCATCGACAATAAAATGACAAGCAGCTCTTATTCGTTACTTGACATTACATTTATGAGTTAAGTAGTTGCTTTCAAAGTGGAAAGAAAGGTTGCTTGGCAACAAATTTATGAAGCTTGTTGACACTAACAAGATATTCATTAGAGCAAAATTGTAAGCAACAAATATTTCTACTTGTTCCATCTTGTCTAGTTTGTTAGTTATCCATTTTAATTTGTTAAAGCAGAGTTGTTAAGGTTATTGAGAGAATCAAGAGAAAGTGAGAAAGATTTTGATAATTATAGTCTTAAAAAGCCAATGATATCCATTTAACTAACTTTTTTTCTTTCATCAGTAGATATAAATAGCATTATTCCTTTATAAATCTTGTAGTTTTCATTCATGTGTATTCCTTTTTGAATGTACATTTAAACCAGAGGGAGAGAGCACTGCTAAACTTTAGCAGTTTGGGTAAAATCCAGTTATTTTTTCAGATCCAGAAGAACAGCCAAATTCCACACGATTGTTTACTATTTTTTGTTAATCAGAAATATCACAAAACTTTTAAATTTGATAAATGCAATTAATGTGTTTTAATATGACACTTCTTCTTCAAAATAAAAAATATCCTTTGTGCAATTGAAAATCATTGAAGCAAGATAACTCTTGACCACTGATTATTGTTTTAATCTTAAAATATCAGTTTGAAATGCATTTCAGAGTTGAAAGTATGATAATTACTTGGTCGAGCACCAACCCAAGTTCGACACAAGGCCATTTTTTTATGTGCTCATCCCTGGGCTTTTGTAATCAGTGTTACCCTTCACCTAGATGAGTTACTCTC
>JAYKTE010006601.1:0-16115 GCA_036873565.1 Xipholeptos notoides
AAGATTTGATATCTAATATATATATATATATATATATATATATATGTATATATTTATTAAGTTTCTTTGGTAGTGGTTCTCAACTTGGGTTTTACCATTTGGATCATCAGGAGACTATCACTTATTTAGACAGAGGGATAAAGCCAATTTAAAACAAAAATGTAATCTTAATATATTATAAAAAACTAGCAGAACTAGATTTGAAAAATAAATTTTTAATGAAGAACAAATTCTAAAAAATATAATTTTTACATGCGATTTTTATTCGGTCATTCCTCTTTATGATGCACTGAAAAAAAAAAAATTTTTCATTCAGTTTTATTTTAATTTATCAGAAGATTAAATCATGGTGGGTCAAAAATGAGTGAATTTTTGCACACTCCTACTGCAGCAGTCTTTTCAAATACAATTATTGTTAATGGGCTTGGTTTTGAAAGTGCATAATGAATTTTTGAACGTCAAGTATTATTTTCCAAGAATGGCCTTTAAAGAAATGATGATAGAATTTTGGTTGAGCCTTTTTTTCTTCTTAAGCCAATAAAAATTTATTGATGATTTGAGATGGAATTCTGTTTTGAAGGAAAAAACTTCAATAAACGACAACTCTTTTTCTTGGTTGAAAGAAACAAAAAAATAGTTTTTTTTTATCTTTTTCTTCTTTTTTCTTCCTTTTTTCATTTTTTAAAATCTTTTTCTTCTTTTCTTCTTTTCTTTTATTCTTTCTTTCCTTCTTTTTCTTTTATTCTTTCATTTTTTCTTTCTTTTTTCTTTTTCTTTCTTTTTCATTCTTTGTATCTTTTTCTTCTTTTCTCTTCCTTTTTTCCTTTTCTTTCCTTTTTCTTTTCTTTTTCTTTTCAGAAAAATAGATATATAAATTATCAAGCTTCACATTAAGTATTGTGAATCTAACAATGATAAAGATGAGGACAACAGTTAAAAAAAATAGGTATATTAAGTTGTTACAAAAGTAATGGCCACCTAAAAGGATGTGTTTTGAAAAGTCATTTTAACACAAAATTTGTTGTTCATTTTAGTAATTACTAAGTAATTACTATATTTTTATATTTATTTATTTTCAGGCAAAATCATTTTGGAAGCATGCAGGGCCCTCAATGATGAATAATCCAAAACATGACCTTCGCCTCCTTCTGTTGCATGAGTTCAAACTTGGGCACAACGCCTTCGAAACTTCTGCTGATATCAACAAAGCATGCGGAGAGGGGTCCACAAGTGATTGGACAGTACGAATGCAATGACAAGAGTCTTGAAGATGAAGGTAGTGGGTGAGCATGCAGTCTTGACAATGGACACTTGTAAGCAGTTATTGAACAAAATCCTTGTCAAAGTGTGTCAAGGAAATGTCTCAGACACTTGGTGTCAGTACTGCAACAGTTTCATGCCATTTACAGAGCATGAGAAAGTTGAAAAAACTCGATAAATAGGTCCCTCATACAATCAACTTGCCGAAAAAGAGAGGCCTGCCTTGGTGAATCGACATGGTCCAATTCTGCTCCATGATAGCTCAGGGCCACATGTTTCAAGATTGACTCTGCAGAAACTTACAGACTTGGAATACAAGACTTTACCAAATCCTCCATATTCTCCAGACCTTTTGCCTACTGATTATCATTTTTTAAGCATTTAAGCTCATTTTTAAATGGTAAAATGTTTTGGCCCAAAGAAGAGGTGAAATCAGCTTTCAAAAATGTTGTTGCATCACAGCCAATACCTTTTTATCAATAAGGAATAAATAATCTTGTAGATCAATGGCAGAGATACATAGCTGTGCAAAGCTCATATTTTGATTAATTTTACTATTTCTATTGTTCATTTTTCAAGAATAAATTTTTGTTTCTGAAATCGGCTATTATTTTTGTAACAACCTAATACAAATGATCATGCCTCATCTCAAGGGTTGTGATGGTAACAGCAGTTCAAAAAATAGATATAAAAATTATTAAGCCTCATCTCAAGGATTATGAAAGTAACAATGATAAGGATGAGGACAAAAGTCAGAAAAATAGATGTATAAATTACCAAGCCTCATCTTAGGGTCTGCGAAGGTAACAATGATAAAATTGGTCCCTTCCTCTCAAAGATTCCAAAAAGCAATGAAGATGAGAACAACCACCAAAAAAATAGATGTACAGATTATCAAGCCTCATCTCAAGGATTGCAAAGGTAACAATGATAAGGATGAGGACATCAGTCTGAAAAATAGTTGCACAAATTATCAGGCCTCATCATAAGGATTGAGAAACTAACAATAAGGAAAACAGTCAGAAAAATAGATGAACAAATTATCAAACCTAGTCTCAAGGATTCTGAAGATAACTATGATAAGGATGAGGACAACAGTCAGAAAAATAGATGTACAAATTATCAGGCCTCATCTTAAGGATTGTAAAAGGAAAAAGGAAAAAGATGTAAACAACAATTTGAAAATAGATGTACATACATCAAACCTTATCTAAAAACAGGAAATTAAGACACAAAAAGGAATTTGAAAAGAAAAATCAATTTTTTCTTTTATTATAGAATTAGAAAGCATAGAAAAAAATTGTTTTTTAAATTACCATTCTGGTTGGAAAGCACATCCTCAGCCCTCAATTGGCAATTTCTTAGACCCTGCTTGAATGTCCAGCATAAATATCAATAACTTGAGATTTCTTTTCAATGTCGTTTGTATGGTTCATCAAATATAAATGACCCTACCCTTTCTTTGAGCTCTTCTTTTATTTTTGAAATGATTTTTTGTTAGTTTATTTCAGCTTTCTCATCTAGTCCTTGTATCAGTTGAAGCGTTTGATACAAGACTGTTAAATGACTGGTTATCTCGAAATGTCGTTAGTTGAATGTCAACCATTGAAGTAATTATTATAATATAATTTATGAATTTTTGCTTTTTTTTTCCTCTTTCTTCCTTAGTTTATTTTTTGTTTTTTTGTTTTCCACTTTTTTCTTTTTCTTTTCCTTTTATGATTTATTTTCTTTTTTTCTTTATTTTCCTTATTTTCTTTTTTTTTTTCTATTCTTTTTTCCCCCTTTTTTTCTTTTTCTTTTCTTTTCTTTTATCTTCTTGTTTATTTATTTTTTCCTGTTTTTTTCTTTTTTCTTTATTTTCCTTTTTGTCATCTTTTTAAATTTTTTCTTCTTACATTTTCCTTTTTTTTCTCAATTTCTTTTTCTTTTTACATTTTTTTTTTGTTGTTCTTCCTTTTATTGTTGTTGTTTTTTGTATTGTTGTTTTTATTATTATCATTGTTATATTGTGTTATTTTTGTGGACCCGGCAAATTAGTTTAATTGTTTATTTTATCTTTTTTAATCAATTTTTTTTCAATTTTTACGCAAGATTGTTTTTTCTGATTCTTTTAAAATTTTAAATTGATTTAAAAATGGTCGCTTGAAGAAAAAGAAGCCATGACTGACTTATTTTCATTTTCTTAAAATAATTCCTTTTTTTTCTGTTTTATTATTTTCTGGTCATGGTTTTGGAGAAAAATAACTCTAAAGGAAAAGATGAAGCTGGAAAATAGACAAACTACAGAAAAAATAAAAAAAGAGGAAGAAAGAGGGAAGGAAAAAAAAGTTGAAAAAGAAAAGAAAGAAGAAGAGGGGCAGTAAGAAATAAGAAGGAGGAGAAGAAAAAGAAAAAGGAGATGAAGAAAAAAAGAATAATAATAACAATATTAATAATAATAAGAAGAAAAAGAAGTGGAGGAAGAAAGAAGTAAAAAAGAAAAAGAAGAAGAAAGCAGATGAAGAAAAAAGAAGAAGAAAAATAAGAGGAAGAAAGAGAAGAAGAATCAGCAGCAGAAGAAGAATTTGAGCAAATCTTTGTGACCTCCAATTTTTCTTCCAAAAAATAAAGAAAATCCAATCCAATCGGTTGATGATTTTCAAGAACTGTGAAAATTGTTGTTAACATGCTATATTTTAATAATTTAAAGGTGAAAAGAGCTTTATCTAAAATCCAACAGCCTATAGACCCTGACGTTTTTTTTAGTTTTATTCTAATCAATAGTGAATTGTGTTAATGGTATTTTTTTCTTTTTTATGTAAATTTAGACTAAATTCTTTCTTTCATTTTTTTTTTTTTTGGGTGGGAGGGGGCTATTTAAAAATTAATTTCATAGAAGAAGGAATTTATGGGTTTTTACTTTGAAAACTGTTTGAAGAAAAAGAAGGGGAAAATGGAGAGGATAGGGAAGAAGAAGAGGGGAGGGGAGGAGGAGAAGAAGAAAAAGTAGAAAAAGAAGAATAGAAGAAGGGGAGAAGAAAAGCAGAGAGGAGGAGTAAAAGATAAAAAAAGGAGGAGGTGCATGAAAGATGAAAGAAAGGGAAGTGGGAATAAGAAACTAAGAAGATTTGAAGAAGAAGGGGAAGAAAAAAGAAAAGAAGACATGAAGAAGAAGAAGAAGAAGAAGAAGAAGAAGAAGAAGAAACATATGATAAGAAGTGGAAGAAAAAGGAGAAGGAAGAGGGTTGTGGTGTCAAGTCTTAGTCTCCATTTTGTTTTCTTTAGTAATGAACAATTCCATGGAATATTTTACTAAATGTTGCCATAGAATTTGAATTTTTATTTGATTATTTTGAATAAATTATGCAAATTAATGCTGTGTTTTTTAATACTAAAGAAAAAAAACTACTATTGTATTGTGTGTTTTTATTTAATATTAAAAAATGTTTTTTCTTTAGTTTTTATGAACATTTTTTGTATATTTTTTTTATTTTTAACAAGCTAGGTGGAGTGGCAAGAATTTTCTGTAAAATATTCTTTAAAATTATTTAAACAATAGAAATTTTTTTAAAAATTAAAAAAGAAAAACAAATTAAAATAAGTTAATTTAAAAAGACATTAAAAACAAAGTACAATTGTTTTTTTATTTCCATTTTAATGTTCTTAACCTTCCATTCCATTTTTTAAATATTTTCTCTTCTGTGTTATTTCAATTTATTTTATTTCACTTTTAGTTTATTTTTAAAACTCTCTTTCCCCTTCAATGATGAAACTGCCTCTCTTCAATAATTGAAATGCATGAAAGCAAGTCATGAGGAAAGTTTTAAAAAAAGGTTGAAAAAATAAAAAAGAGAAATATTAGTAAAAGGAAAAATGAAAAGAAAATCCATTGGAACTACTTTGGTCCATTTTCAAACATTTCTAATCTAGATAAGAGCCATGATAATCCCAAGTTCTTTTAGTAAATATCACTCGTGACAATTCAACGATTTTCAAAGAGTTGTAACATAATCTGTCAACATGGGCTGATGATAACACACTATGAGGCCATTCGTTTTTTTTAAATATTCTAAATCTAGCTGACCATACCCTAATTAAAATAACAAGAATAATAGAGAAATGCTAATCCTGCCATCTGATTGGTTCATTGCTTTGATCCTTGACTATAAATCTAGAAAAATATACTCTTATCAAAATATCACAAATAATTGAGAAAATGACAATTCAGGCATCTGATTGGTTCATAGCTGTTATCCTTGGCTATAAATGGAATCTTCCAAATCTAGACAAACATGCCCTAATCATAATACCAAAAACATTGCAATGATACATTTCAACTATTTCAAGATTAATTGCATGAAGATTTGGATTCATCAACAATATGCATGTTCTAAATTTAATTACCCTTGAAAGGGTTCATAACCTAAGTCTATATGTGTATATTTATTATTCTTTTAATAGTAAATAGTTATAAAAATAGTTCAACTAATTTCTTTTTTTCAGTTTACTTATATGCAAAATAAATGATGATTCTTCTTTCAGAATTTGATATCATACCTGCATTAATATTAATAAATCCATTAACAGAGTAATAATTATTGGTATTAAATTCAGGAAGAAGTATACAGTTCTTGATGGTTCCACAAATAGAACTTACCTACTGTCTAGTCTAAAATTCCTGTGTATCAGTTATGTAATAAATAAACTTAGTACTATGTGTGGGTTTTGTAATCTGAGAAAATAGCATCTTAAATGTATATGATCATTAGGTTCTACTCTGTATATTTATTCAAATTTTAGATAAGATGTAAAACTCCTGTGTACCAGTAATGTAATAATTACACTTACTTATCTGTATTGTTTTTGTACTCTAAGAAAATATTGAAAATGCATCCTATTATTTCATTATGATATACCCTGTATATCTATTCAAATCTTAGATAACATGCAAAACTCATGTGTAACAGTTATGTAATAAATATACTTTGTATTTTGTTCCATTTATGTAGTCTTGAAAAAAGCATTTAAAATGTGTTCTATCATTATGGTTTCACTTTGTATTAATTCAAATCTTAAATACCATCTGAAACTCCTATGTACTAGTTATGTATTAAATATAGTTAGTGTTATTTATTATTTTTGTAATCTGAGAAAATAGCATCTTAAATGTGTCCCATTATTATGGTCCATTCTGTACTTTAAATTGAAAATGTTGAGAATAGAATGAAAGGATAAACAAAGATAAATTTTTCCTAAAATTTATTTGGAAAGTGTTCTAAATTTAACCTTAAGTCTTAGGTTTGTTACTGTTGGTTGATTTCTTTTTTTTTTCTCTTTAATTTTATATATTTCAATGTATTCTTAGCTCTATCTGAAGTTCTTTCATAGTTTGCAATCTTCAAAATAGCAACTCTCCAAGAATCAAAACCTTTTTCTTTCATTCTATTTATTTCAGTCGTTGCAAATTCAAAGCAAACTTTTCAATTTTTGCTAATTTCATTTTATGATTTTCTCACAATTTTTTTTCTTCTTTTTTCTAAATGCTTAAAAAATATTTTTTGATTTGTGAATAGGTTTTATTTCTGTTCAGATTTTTAAAAAAATTGTGTATCCCTTTTTTCCTTCCTTTTTTTATTTGTTTTAATTTAATTCTTTTTCTCTCTTTTATAAGAGTTTTTTCATTCTTATTTTGTTGAATTCTTTTTCTTACATCTGACCTTTTTCATTCCTTTTTCTCTTCGTTTTATTTGTTTTTTATATCAGAGATTTTTTCATTCTTTTTTTTTCTATTTGTTTTAATTGTACTTTTATTCTTTCTTGCATCTGACCATTTTTTCATTCTTTTTTTTTATTTGTTTTAATTTTATTCTTTTTCTTTCTTTCACCTGAGCTTATTTTTCATTCGTTTTTTATAGAATTTATTTTTCTAACATTTCACCTTTTTCTATTTGTATTAATTTCATTCTTTTTCTTTCTTTCATCTGGCCTTTTTGTTCATTCCTTTTTTTAATTTTTTTTCTTTCTTACATCTTTGCATTTTACTTAAATTTAATTTCTCATTTTTTACAAGGATTTTAGATTTTTTAGTTTTTTCACTTTTTATATATTAGCTTTATTTTAATTCTTTTTTCTTCCTTTAGTTTTTTTCTTTGATGCATCTGTGTTTTTGTTTTTAATTTAATTTTCAATTTTTATTTATATAAACATTTTTTAATTATTCTTTCTTTCTTACACCTTTTCAATTTTTTTCATTTCTTTTCTATATTTGTTTTTTTCTTTCTTAAATCTTTTCATTTTTTAAATCTAATTTTTAATTTTTTACAAATGATCATTTTTTTCTTATCTTTTCTTCTAATTTTTTTAAAATTATTTTTTCAATAATATATCTGGTCTTTCTTAATATCTGCATTTTTTCTGTCCATCTATAATAGGGGCTAGACGAGTTTATATATACTCAGCAGATGAAAGCAAAGTTAAATTAGTTATTAAGGCTCTAAAATGCACTTTAGAATAAATAAACATTAAGAAAACTTTATTTAAATGTGTTGAGTTTGTCAAAAGAAGTCTTCAAGACAGACAGTTTGTTTGTTTGTGTTTTACCACATATCAAACAACGGACTGTAGATGTAAAAAGCTGTGAATAAATTTTGAATTTATTTTCCATTTTTCTAATACATATATATATATTTATATATATATATTTATATCTATGTGTGTGTGTTTGTGTGTGCATGTGTGTATATACATGTTTAAAATCAATTATATGTATGTGTGTTTAAAATCAAATTTATATTATGTACGAGTATGTGTGAGTTTATGTCTGTATGTAGCTATTTACCCTGCCCACCAGAGGGGCAAGCCACAAATATCTGACATAATTCAATAAATTAATGCGTTTTTCATTCTGATCAGTTGAAAGAATTTATATAGAAAAATATATCATCAAAGGTAAGAAAAATGAAACAACGTAAGAAAAATGAAAGGAAAAATAATTTTCAAAAAGAAAGTTGGTGTGTCTTTCTCCAAAACAAAAACTCGTGTCTCATAGGATTCAATTATATTTTAACTCAATTGGCCCTGTTTGCTTGACGACAAATAAAATAATTTCTCTTCTATTTTTCAGTTTTATTTCAAAACTCAAGAATAAGTTATAAGCCATGTTGTCACCATTAAAAAAAGTCACTTTAAATAATCTATAAAAGTGGTGGTCGTTATCTCTTGAAAAATTGTTTATAAAATTATCAGAGATTTTTTTATAACTTTTCTCAATCAAAATTTCCTTACATTAATTAATTTGTTATTTTCCATCTTAATCCACAAACTGCATTTTGAAATTTTGGCTTGCTTCCCAAATCTGACCAATTAGAATTCAGCCTTTTTATTCTCAGAAATAATATTCACTGCCATCAATGATGGTTATATTAAAAATTGTTTTGTAATTATTAAATTCTTACAAATGTGCCACACCTACTCTTGGGGAGACATTCTGGAAGGTATTGGTATTTGTTTTTCTATTTTTTTTTAAAAAACACAACAAATGTGTTGGTCACACAATGAAAATTCCAGAGTAATATAGACCTTTAGGCACACAGTACAATGAACAGGGAAGCTTTGACAATTTTGCCTATTTTTTTAAATTTCTACCCCAGGTGTAGGTCAACGAATGATAAATCTTGAGTAATATAGACCTTTGAGTCAACAGCCTATAGTATGACATTCAAGAGATCATTGGCATTCATTTGTCTATTTTTTCTTTCACCATAAGTGTAGGTCACAGAATGAAAAATCTAGAGTGATATAGGCCAGTGGGCGCATAACTTATTGTATGATGTTCATGAGAGAAATGGCATTCATTTGCCAACTTTTTTCCTTCACCATAAGTGTAACTGACAGAATGTATAATCTAGAGTGATATAGACCTTAGGCCCAGTGCCTATAGCATGATGTTCAGGGAGATATTGGTATTATTTGGCTATTTTAGTTGTTCCACCTTAAGTGTAGATCACAGAATGAAAAATCTATATACCTTTGGTCCCACAGCCAATAGCCACAAAGTATTTTTCGAAGAAAGATTTTTCCTTAAAAGTTTAATTCGAGTTCAGGATTTCGATCCATAAGAATGCCTTAATTTCTTAACATGCCTTGAATGCTTTAATTGCATTTGAAACACTGGTTTGTTCAGATCACCAAGGTTAAGCAGTGTCAAGCCTGTTCAGTACTTAGATAGGTGACCACTTACAAATACCAAATAGTGTAACAAATAGGCTTGTAGGTGGCTTTTGGCACGAATAGCGGCAATTTGGCACTCTGAATAATTTGAAAACTTAAGTCAACACAGAGTTAGCAAAAGGTTTTCTACCCCTGATAAAAATATATGTGTTGTTGGCACACTGAATGATTTAAAACCTTAAGTCATCACACAGTTAGCAAAAGGTAGTCTACCCCTGATAAAAATATGTGTTGTTGGCGCTCTAAATAATTTTAAACCTTAAGTCATCACACAGTTAGAAAAAGGTTGTTGACTGTAGTTTTGTATAAAAAATGAAAATACATAAATAAATATTGGTAATTCGAAAATGGATTGATAGGTTTAATTAATGTCAGGAAAATATGTAGAACTTTGTGGCTCTATCGATAAAGAGGTTGGTCTCCTAAGAGTGATTTTGTTCCACTAATGAGTTCAAAATAAGAACAAAATGGGTCAATATAGGACTCCCAATATTCAAGTTTGATGAATATTTTGGGAGTGTTGCAATATTTTTGGTATAATGAGTATTGAGGTATGCCCACAAACATTTGGTCAATCTGATTTATGTTGAAGGATCAAATAATCACAGAACAGGAAGGATTCAAATCATATTATATAATTTCCCCAAAATTCAGAAATCTTTATTTGCTACCAGATATCGGAGTTGGAAGGACATAACTCTATTTGCTACAACTGGACTATTTTTATTTTATTATCATTGGTATTATTACCACTCCCACAACAACTGGAACTGATGCTGCTAAAATATTCATTGGATCTGCTACCATGTTATAAAAGGCATTTTAACTTTTATAATACCTTAAAATTTGAACCATTTTATCAAAAATAAAATGGTCCTACAAACAATAGGGAGTCCTATACAGGTCTGTATCATCCAATCTATGTAAGACTCTCGAAACAACTATTAATGTTTTTAATACATAATAACAGTCATTTAACTTATAATAATGTTGGAATATAATTTACTATATATATATACATAAGTAAATAAACCATATTTATTGATAAATAACACTCATAAATAATTTGATAGTTTCCATATATATCTATTTGTTCTTATTAAAAATTGTCGGTGGAACATAACCAGGATTGAACTTACAAAACCAATCTTAGTAGACTAACCTCTTTATCAATTGAGTTACATATACGGTTTAAATTTTGGAGCTGTTATTAATATGAAAAACCTAGAAAGATGTATTTTAAAATATTTCCTGTTTTAGTCAGAGTAATTATGAATCTTATAGAAAGTTTAAAATAGATTTTTTATGGGTTTGTATATTATACGATACCAGATACAAAAGGAAATAAAGTACGAATTGTATAAAAATGATTAATTAGAAATGAAATCGTTAGAGAAAGTAAAATCAATCAGTTTAAACAACAACAAAAAAGAAAAATAGAATTGATAAATGTTAGAACTGCTAATTATTGTTTTGTTTTTTTCTTTTGTCCAGACATGATAGCATGCTCATTTATCAAATCGTGTTGAAGCCTTGATCTGTTTTGTTTTGATTTGGAATTATTTCATTGAGAATAATTCATTATTTATTAATGAATGAAATTTCAGTGAAAATAACAAAAATAATTAGAAAAAAAAATCAATGTTTTTTTTTTACCTGATTTCATATAATACCATGGTTTGTCAAACTTCTTTTTAAAAATCTTTGAGATAATTTTTTTTATATCTGGGTTTGTTATACTGTCTTTATTATTAATTCAGAACCTTGAGATAAGGCTTTATACTCAAGTTTTCAATGTTTTTGACTTGAATCTTTGAGATAAGGCTTTATATTTGAGTTTTAGGTTTTTTAGACTGTTGTTCTCATCTTTACTATTATTTCAGAATCCTTGAGGTAAGCCTTTATATTTGTGTTGTTAGACTTGATCTCATCTTTATTATTATTTCAGAATCCTGGAGATGAGGTATTATTCTAAAAGTATTAATTGAACAAATTTCCTCATCCATAATATTTTCTTTCTCACAACAATGAGAAACATGAGGAAAATAGTTTGATTAATACTTTTAGAATTCATGATAATTCATCTCAAGGATTTTGAAAAATAATGCGGCTATATATTTGTTCTTTTTTAGACTGTTGTTCTCATCTTTATTATTATTTCAGAATCGTGAAGATGAGGTTTTATATTTGGGTTTTTAGACTGTTTTTCTCATCTTTATTATTATTTCATTATCCTTCATGCCCAAATATACATACATATATATTTATCTATATATATATTGAATTTTATTTGCACAGACATATACACACGCACAACAGTATTCATGTATATGTATGTATACATATGTAGTTGTGTGTGTCTGTGTGTGTGTGTGTATATACACATGCATATAGAATCCCATTATGTAAAACAGACAAGATAATCTATTTGTACAAAAAACTCTTAAGATGACAAATATTTGTAGATTTCATTAAATGTCAATTTACGTTTTTCGTGGTTACATCCTGTCAAATATGTTTTATCTCTTTTAATCTATTTTTGTGATTAGGTTTGGTTTTTTTATTGTCACTTCTTAAGTTTTGTAAGAGGGGTGTGGTTTAGAGTTAGGAGTTAGTGGAAGAAAAGCGGTGCAAAGCTCTACTAGGAGTGAAATAGAAACAATCCAAAAATAAAGAAAATAAGAGAAAAATAAAAACCCAAACACTTCCATGTACACAAGGAAATGTAATTAACTCAAATTACAAAGAAGGGTTCTTTTCAAGACAAAGTATATGAAGAAAACAGTTTCTCGTGTAATAAAACGTTGATCATAATTCATATTTCCGGATTGCTTTCAAAGGATTTAATTGGTAAACTCTTAGCCATCCTTAAACATACACACATGTATCTATCTATATTTATTGACATTGTACAGGCATGAACTCTATAAACCCTTTCTAAAGACATGAAACATATATAAACACTTGGTAAAGGCATGATTCATATACACCCTTAGTAAATCCTAGAAAGCTATGCATACTGAAAGCCCACCCTGACAACAGTCAAATTATGCAACAGCTGCTTTTTTAACATACCCTGAGTAAAAGAAGAAAATATTGCATTTTTTCGATGAGGATTCATAATCTATGTATTAATTTCTTGCAGACTGCTGTCCTCATCTTAAATGATAAATAGTGAAAAAACATATTTTGAAAAGAAGAAAATATTGCATTTTTTGGTATCCTTTGAGATGAGGATTCATAATCTATGTATTTATTTCTTGCAGACTGTTGTCCTCATCTTAAATGATAAATAGTGAAAAAACATATTTACTTTGGAATTATGCAATCATTTAGAAATTTTAGAACCATATATAAAACATACGTGTGTGTTTAGATAGTTGATTAGCATAGACAAAGGATTAACAGTTTTTGGTGACTATCAATTTCTCACCAGTGCTTTTTGAAGACCAAAAAGTTGCATAGAATTTATAAACATATACTCTATTACTGTTATTAAGCACTTTAATTATATATCATTATTGATTAATTTACACTAGCAGAATCCGTGGAAATCCCAATAATTTTTTTTAAAACTTATACAATAATAAATCCTCTAAACAACTTGACTTTTTTTTAAATATAAAATAAGATAGACAAAGAGACAATTTGAAACCTTAAACTTTAAAACAAGCAAGATTTTTAAAAAAAATTCTCACCTGAAAAGGTTTTAGTTATCTCTGTATTAGAAAGTCATAAAAGAGAGTTCATTTGTTTCTCCCTAATTACTGTTTGTGATGGTGGCTGCTATTTGTGGCCCATATATACATAACATATTAATAAATAGATATATTATGTGTATCTCATTTTTTTAAATTATAATACTTATTACATCAAAAAAGCTGTACTTCATTTATTATCATTTTGTATTTTATTTATTATTATTAGTCTTTCATATTTAATGTTTTTTAATTAATTGATTAATAAATAAATTAATTAGTAATAATTCATTATTCTTTTTTCTCATTCTTTTTATTCATTCCTATATGCCACTTAGCCAGTGATTAACATTTATTAAAGAAGTATATATTGATCATTATTAGGCAGCGAGCTTGAAGCAGTGGAAAAAGCTCGGTCTTTGGAATCATATTACACAAGTTCAAATCCCAGTCAAGCACCACTACATTCACTTTCATCTGTCTCGTGCAGATGAGGCTCGTTAACTTGGGAGTGTAATTCATCTAGATGAAGGGTAATACTGAGTACAAAAGCCCAGTATGAGCGCATAAAAATGGCCCTGTGCCTAACTTGGGTTGGTGCACATTCACAACCAAGTAAATATAATATAATATATGGATTATTATTAGTATATATATATATAAAAGAAACAAATATTTCCTGAAAATGTGAAGAATAGGAAACAGTTATTTCTTTCTTTTTCTCATTCTTACTTCATACATACACATTTGATTAGACAGAACAGAGATCTCCTGTCTACTTATTTTTTTCTTTAATTTTTCCATTTTCCTGATAAGTGTCTTTATATCAGGTTCAAATGAATTTAAATGTTCTGTAATCCCTAGTACTTTCAGACTCTATCAAGTCCATCTCCGTTGGTGGTTCGAATATAATTCTGATAGATGTTAATATCAGTTTTTTATCTGGAAGATGATATAATCCATTTGTTTATTCTTGTTATGATTTAATGTATGTAATATAATTCAGACAGATGCTAATATCGGTCTTCACTTGTTTTTTTCAGAAATTGGAAAAAACAAAGAAAAAAATTTGTAGAAAGGGATCTCTGTTCTTTTTAATCAAACCTGTTGGAATAAACAATGCTGAATAAATATACATTTACACAAACACACACCTGCCTACATATATCTGTATTCTTTGCCACCATTTTTTATTTCCATTTTTCATATGAAAAAATAGGGAACATTTTTATGATATTATATTTACTTGGTCGAGCACCAACCCAAGTTAGACACAAGGCTATTTTTAAGTGCTCATACTGATTTTTTGTAATGAGTGTTGCCCTTCACCTAGATGAATTACTCTCTCGAGTTTACAAGCCTCATATGCCTGAGACAGCTGAAAGTGAATGTAGTGGTGTTTGACTGGGATATACATATGATATATACTTAGTCAAACACCAACCTGAGTTATGTACAAGGCTAGATTTTTATGTGCTTATTACTAGTGTTGGGACGATTCCTAAATTTTTTCCAATTCCAATACCAATTCTGATTCCAGTAAAATGTTGATTAATGATTCCGATTAACGATTAACTTAAAAATTCAAGAGAATTGTAATGAAAGAATCGTAAATCTAAGAACGATGTGATTCTGATTCCCCTCAAAATACACGATTCTTACGATTAACGATTCCGATTCCGAGGAATTGTCCCATCACTACTTATTACTCTGGTTTTGGAATCAGTGTTATCCTTACACCTAAATAAGCTACTCCCCTGATTTCATGAATTTCATCTGCTCGAGGGAGCTGAAAGTGAATGAAATGGTTTTGAATGGGATTTGAACTCATATTTCCACCTTTGTTGCCTACACATATATATATATATATATTAGATAAGCATAGACACAGAGTCAATGGCCTTTGGTGACTGTCAGCCATTCTCCTGTCTATTTATAAGCTTTTTGTCTGTTGGATATATGGTCTGATGAATGCACAGGTAAGAAACTGAGAGTCACCAAGTCTTTTTTTTTGACAGTATATTAAACTTTCTGCAGCAAAATACTTTTCTTAACAGGGACTAAGGGTGCATCTATCCCAGTGGTTTCACTGCACCCCAGAAACTAACCTGAATATTTCTACATCCTGGCACAATTACATTACCTGTTATTCCTAAATGGTCACAGAACAGGTGTGAGGTTGCTTAACTGTAAGGGGTCATAATGCTATTAAGCATGGTACAGCATGCACTTACATACACATGTGTATACACATATATATATTCAAAACCCTTAAATTCACTTTCAGCTACCTCGGGCAGATGAGGCTCATTAAATTAGGAGAGAAACTCATCTAAGTGTGAGAATAACACCGATTTAAAAAACTCAGGTAGATGAGATGCATTAACTCAATCAGCACGTAAATCTGGTCTTGTGCCTAACTTAGTTTGGTATTCCACCAAATATATATCATATATGTATATATACCTATTTTTATATATATACATGACTATATGTAAACACGCACACATATATACGTGAATACACTCAGATAAACTCACATACATACACACATGCTTTTACATACACATACATATGTAAATATATATACATAGATATATATATGTTTGTATGTATGTATGTATTTATGTATATATATATATATGATGCATATATATGAGTGATATTTCTGGAATGAGTATTATTAAATATCTCCTCTGTAAAAGAAATGAAAATTCCTATTAATGATTCTCTTCCTAAGGAAATGCTGTCTTCATTTTCTTGATGGCAATCATTAATTTTCTATTTTTCTAATATCGAAACCCTTTTCATCTCACGTCGGCGAGCCGCCATCAACCTTTCCTCCTCTCCACCCTTTCCTTCCTTTTTTTTTGCCAACTCGTATTTATAACTCTTGTTGTTTCCCCTATGTCATTAACATTTCTCTCTATAATTAGATAAGAAAAT
>JAYKTE010006712.1:0-16113 GCA_036873565.1 Xipholeptos notoides
GACATATTTCAAATACATTGCTGATCTGGCTCTGCGCAGAGCAGAGATTTGTCGGGAAAGTCACATTAGGACGAATTAATTTATGAGGGGTGATGACTCAATAATAAGGTTCAAATAAATACTATCCAAGTTTGACAAATAAAATATTATAATGAGCCTAATTAACTTAAAAATAGATTACTAATTAGAATGAATGCAATAATTTTGTCCTATCATGTGTTTTGGATTTTTTTGAATGAATGTTATATTTACGATTTAGTAAATAATATATCCCCGAAAACAATGTCCCAGTGTAGTGGTGATCTAAGAAATGTTGTGAATAACTATATACACACTGAGACTAAAAAGTCAAAATGAACAAAATGTATTTTAATATGAAAAAAAAAAAGAAATAAAAAAAGAAGGAGCAATGATCATTTATATCGTTTTCTTATTTTTTTCTATTGTTGTTTTGTTTTGATTTCTCTTCTACTTTGGATAAAATAATCGCTTTCAGATTCAAGATTAGACAGACGATTTGAATTCAAAACAAAATCGATAAAAAACTATTTTTATATATATTTCTATGAAAATAAAACAAATAAAGATATTGTATTCCTATGCGTTGAGAAGGATTTATTTATTTAACTTTGGTTTAAAAAATATAGAAATATAAACGAGAAAAACATAAGCATAATACGTACACGGAAATGTTTACGCACAGAAAGAGACATGTATAGACTTGTATAAATAACAACACATAGTTTAAACACAGACACACAGAAAGATACACACAGGCACAAATACAGACCTGTACTCAGACACAGTCAAAGAGGCACACAGAAACACGCAAACGTATTCTAACGTGAGCACGGAGCATGAAGAGAGCTTTTTACTTTCCTTATAAATGTTTCATTTACAACAACTGACCACTATCAAAGTTAATCAAAATTGAAATATATGAAAAACAAAAAAATGGAAATATATTCATATAGATACAAATTATAAATTCAAACCGTATAAACACCAGCAAAAATGATTAAAATTAAGAAAAATCAATCAGTCAGATTTAAGATAATAATTTTTTTTCTTGAAATAGAATAAGAGCAATTGAATGGTCATTACGCTTGTATTGATCTTACACAAAATAGAAGAATACACAAAAACCGTCATTAATTTGGAACGTTCATCATAGTATGTTGGTTTTGCCAGTGTCCAAATTTATATTCCAATATCCATTTCTCTCTAAAAACTAGTCCATAGCCAAATTCCAAGAATAGAGCTATCACATAAGAATCCCATGGCACTGAATTAATTACAAATTATATTCATAAAATAAATAGGGAAACGTGTCTCACTAGTAATACAATTGAACATTATATTTAGATAGGACAGGGAATAAATTAATTATTAGCACAGATATAATAAAAACCTCAGGGTATTTTGTTTTCCGCTGTCTATGCTTACAATGCGCCAGAACCACGTAGTAGTTTTGTGAGAGTTTAAATAACATTAGTTGTGATATCAATCATTTGATTTAATCTACCGAAATATATTTTCTTTTTTGTACATAAGTCTTTGAATATTAAATCTATACATTCTAAATGATATTCAACATATTATCATGCGTAGCTTGTAGATTAGGTTTATATTTTATCCAAAATCCTAAAATAATGATAATATTACTTTGTTAAATTTGATCCTGTAAAAATATGTCACTCAAAGTAGAAGTAGTAATAATCCTGGAATAATATTTACATAAATGCTCGTGTAGCGACAAAGAATGAATAAAACATAGAATTGACAATTTGATTGTATAATATATATATAGTTAAAATTAGAACAGCAATAATAAAATATAGACACAAACTAAAATCTGTAAGACATTCAGGGAAATAAATTATCAAAATAAAAAAATTATATCAAAATGATAAGAACATATTATAGTAGAATTTACCAATGCAAAGCAAATATATTTCATAAAATGTTTGATACATTACATGCATAGCTAAAAAACTATTTATTTTTACTTTATTTTATTCATTTCTCTCATTATTAATAATTGTTATACTGATTATTGTACTAAGTTCATGAATTTACTCAAACAAAATGCTGTCTTATATATGGCCTTTTAAGACAGGTCTAGAAACACTGTCATATTCAAACAGTTTTAATAGTGACATTGTTCTGTAATATTTTGCAGTATAGCATTTCTTCTAAGATTCGTTCTTTTCTCTTTGCAAACCACAATTGGAAATACTCCCCAAATCACAGCAATGCCAAAGCAAAGATTTTTGTCGGAAGAAGTAAGCAAAATTTGATTGACAGCCAAGAGAAACACCATTCAAAATTTGCTTAAGTAAATTCCCTAACAATCGGAATTCCATAAAAATCAAACAGAAATAAATAAAAAATAAAAAACAAACAGCAAAAAAAGAAAGCTAAAATGACGGCCCTTTATTGTACAAAGGGGATATTTTTGCAAAGTCTTATACAATTTGAACATTTCTACACATTGAATAAGCTATTTGGTAGATTCTTTGCCAGAAGTACCTCTTAACTTATTTTTTCTTGTGTTTGGGGGTTTACCGGTTGTGATGTGGTTCTTGGAAGCTTGAAGTCTTAGTTTTTGAATGAATCCAAGAATATTCTGACAGTTACATGATCAATAATAGGCGAAAGTCTGTTTAGGTGTCTATGAATGCCATTTACCATCCCCTCTCCTGTCAGATTGTGGCTTGCATTAGTAGGAGCTGTAATTCAAACATTTGATTAATGGAGGAGTTCATATGCACGTCTGACAGTCATCAAACCCGATTCTTATATTTTATTATCTATAAACACTGGCACACAGAAACACAAACACAAGCACAGACTCATGTGTGTGTTTACATATAGGTTGCAGCATGATAGATCTACCACACACAAAAAAAATACAACAGACGTCCAATGCATACACAACAGACGCACAACACATACACAACAGACGCACAAAACAACAGACGCCTATAACAACAGATGCACAACGCAACAGACGCACAATTCAACAAACGCACAACACAATAGACACACAACACAAAGGACACACCTACACAAAACCTAAAGAAAGTGGTTTTATCGGTCGCAATTATTTTCAGCTACGTTTTTTTCAGTCGATTATCACTTATTTACAATTCAAAAATATTTCTTCAAGGTTACTGTACGTGATTGTGAAATGACTTTAAAGTCCAGTTTTAAATTACAAATTATATTGCCGATTCAGAGAATAAGATCGTCCTCTTAAGTTTGTTCCTACATCATTTTCTCTTTGTCATTCGTGGAATGAGCTGTTACCATCTTATCGGATATAATTCAGAAGACTGGCTTTTGAAAGTTGAGGCCAATTATAGATTCACATAAATGGTTATGCTGAACTTTGCCTTGGACATTCTACACACACCCTGTATAAATAGACAGCATCTTAATATACGATACTTGAGCCACTGTCCTTCATATTTTTAATAGTCACAATGCTCAAGCTTCCTCCAAACTTTCCATTATGTGGCCATCTTTTCTCAGTCTTTAACATTTATACTAAGAGCCTTAAGGTAGGTTTAACGACATAAATTCAGACCACTGTCTGCAGAAAACACTACATTAACATATATTTATAACTTGCAAGACTCCAGGGTGATCCGTGTACTATGGATATGTGAATAGAAAATTGAATTAGAGTAAGTTATGATAAAGGTGTTCTCAACAAATAATAAAACATTGTACATGAACTAATACGATTTTTCCACACGCAACAGAGATGGAAACCTAAATAAATGTAGACATTGTCATATCACCCAACTTTCTTATCTTGTAAACAATAATTACTAGCATCTGATAATTCTAGTATCTATAATAATAGGACAAAATTAAATAAACATAATAAACGATGCAGTATTAAAATTTATATGGTGCTAAAATTGATAATTTCTTTTAAGGACAGCGAATATTTTTGACTGTCCAATTTAAATATATATGTGTGTATGTGCGTGACATTTTGTGTGGACCTTATCTTCATTAATTGTTTTATCAACGAATAGATATACTTTATTAAAATCCCATACTAGTACAAGCCATGAAATACAAGAAAAAATAGATAAAAGAAACGAAGAAAAGAGACCAACAGCAAAATAAAAAAAAAGATCATTGACTTTTTTATCCCTTATCTTTTAAATAATTATTTAACGCAGTTATTATTATTTATTTATTTATTAGTTTTATTGATTTTCTGTCTCATTTCAGAAACCTTAAGACCCTTAATCTTATCCTAAATCTTATAAATTGCTTTTTAGAGTAGCTATTATTATGATTTATATTATTAGTATTCTAATTATTATTATTGCTATTTAAATTCTGCGTATATGCTCAAAAAGATCAAAAGCGAAACAACAATAATAATACTAATGATGAATTTAGTAATAATAATAATAATAATAACAATGATAATAATATTGATAATAAATAAATTATTGCGATTAATATATCACATTCATATACAATATTCAGTTAAATGATCAAACATGGACTCCTAAACTATTGATATGAGAATTAAACTTCTATTTTAAGTTGTCCAAGTTATTAATTTCATGTACATGTCTTAAATTGTTCATAGTTTTACCGTTCAAAATTTCAAGTCCCTAAGTTTCAAGAAAAATGTTCATGTTTTAAAATATATCAAAGAATCAAATTGAATAGATGCTTTCGCAGCTCCGAATATATATTAATATTATTTCCGATCTATAAAAAATCTTTCTTCTTAATTTCTTAAACATTAGAACAATGTCGACTATGGAGAATTTTCAAAATCTTTCAATCATGAAAGGATGAATTTAAATTTCAGAAGAGAAGCCAAACTAAACAGGTCATAGTAATTAGAAGGTCTGAAAAGACAAACCGGTTTGTATTCTGTGGAGAGTTATGGACAGTTTTAAAAAACTTTCTTCTTCTGCAGTGATTTGCTGACTTATTGAAATATGTAACGATAAAAGATAAAACCCACACAATAACAGAGACATACAAAAAAGCACACAGGGACAGACAGATAAAAACAGACATTCTGAAACACACACACACACACATATATATTTATGTATATATATAAACATACTATGGTATACTTAGGCATGTTTATAAACACTATTGATGAAGTCAAATGAAAATGAAGAAAATAGGATCAGCAAATAATTATAATGTTTACCAACAATGATATAAATAAAATTATTACAAAAACAAACAACCACATAAAGCAAGTGAATATACACCAAAAGCGCAATGGCAACTAAATTGAATTTAGAAATCATTCATTAAATCTCGACCCGAACATAATATCTCACAGGAAAAAAATAAATTTATTAGATAGAAATTATATATTTGTGAGAAATTAAAATTGCAAATATTTTTTATTTTAATCTCTAATCTTTTTACAACTGAAAACTTTCGAAACGTCTAAGAGCTATAAAGAGTAGAACAAATAAAACTAGCGACCTTTGTACTACAGAGTATATTTCTACATATTTATCGCCATTTTCAATTAACATTTGTCAGTGATGAACAAGATCATGTGCATGGGGGTCCAGAAGACGCTATGGACGAAGCGGCCAATTTTCGCATCTAGAGCGCGTCTTATCACTTACTTCTCTTCCGCCACTCTTAAATAGATAACATCACTCCCTAACCGTGCTGACAATAACGGCATCAGCTTCATAAACGTTAAATAGGCGCCCGTACATGGTGATGAGTTCAATTTTTTTTGCTAGCAGGAATTCTATGACGCATCTCTGTTTCTGACACATATTTATGACAGAGGGTTACTTGCTTAGAATCTTACACTGTCATAATTTGGAATAGAGTGATGAAGGTTTCAAGTCATGAACTCATAGGTTTAATCATTATAACATTGCAATTTGCAATCCCCTATGATCAATCAGTTCAGGAGGAATAAAAAATATCATTACATTTAGAAGAACACTCGTATTTATATATGTATGTGTGTGTATTTACTAGAAATTAATACAAATCAAATTCAAGTTCAACAAACAAACAAAAAAAACCTTTTAGTAGATGTCAAAGAAAGATTTCTATTTACATAACTCACCGTATGATTATTCTTTGTTTAGACAGGATGTCTATAGTGGTCTTGTGAGAACGTATGAGCAATGAAATAAGGCAGATAGATGTCAGTGATGATGTGTTAGAAAAATATGGTTGATTGTTGGACTATAGGAATAGATGAATAGAGAATAAAAATGAAAGGGAAATATATCCTTACACATTAATCGATGAATGTGAGTCAAAAGCACAATTAGTGAAAGAATTTAGGAATCTAACTCAGACAATCGGCCGCAGACACTTGAACACACACACACACGCCTACGCGCACGCACACACTTACCCACACACAAACATACATACAAGCACAAAAACAGATAAGCACACATATATGCACTCTGATGTATAAGCACAAACATCAAGCGATAATACCGAAAAATATTTTGACTTCATTATTCAAAAGTGGTATGAGTAAAAAATTTGGAATAGATTTTGATTGCATTTCGTTTGGTATCCAAATATCATCTGCAAGACACCATTGCTTCCAAATCTTTTGAAGAAGACCAGTCAGTTTTCTGACGACGCAGGTAGAAGTTTTATACAATTTATATGACATCCCATTCATTCCTTGGGCACTAGCAGCTCCAGCTTTTTTAACTAAATCAAAGACTTCCCAAAACTTAATATGCTTATTATTAAACTTAAATATTGTGTCCTCGAGTATTGGGACTGTATGAAAAAAATGGCATATTACTCAACATATTTGTATATGCCCTATGCAAATGACCCTCAATTTACTTCTGTGGTACATGAAATTGGTTACTTTTCGCTTCTCTAAAAAGCTTATTAGCGAAGATTATTATAGAATGGCCTCTAGACCAGGTACGTTTTTCTTCGATTTTTCCGTCGATCTCCTGCTCTCAATATAGTAAAAGCTTTCTTTTAATATCCTTCAAAATAATATGAATACTTTTTTTCATTCAACTTCTTTAATATGGCGTTTCAATAATATTTGTTCCAATCTTCATTTTCCTCTCTGAACTTGTCTTTTTAGTCGTCTTACTTCTTTTTCTTGTATTGTTAAAAAAATAGGATGGACAAAAAAATGTATTAAAAAATGATTGTTCTTGGCATCAAAATGACCTGAGATTGCTGATATGCCGTAAAACGCTATAAATAAAAAAAACATATTTTTTTAAAAAAAGTATTTCCATTATCTAACGGTATGATTTAATCTTTTTAAAACTTAATTTTGGTGTTTGGGATTATTTCGGTGAATATTTTTAATTTGGAAATTGGAGCTGCACATATGTCGGTCAAAATGCATTTCTCAATGATTTAGAATATATCTGGTATTCTTTTCTTCATGTGGAGCCGTCTAATCTTATTTTTCATTGCATTTTATCGCACGATTTCAAACTGTATCACTGGATTATCATTTCCTTTGATTAATAGATTGCACACATAGACAGATACACACGTATACACACCTATACAATCACATCATGCACACTCATTTATATGTGTGTATGTCCGTGAGTGGATTTGTGTGTTTATCTCGATATGCATTTTTTATATTAATGTGTATTTATTTATATATGAGTGTATTTGTATGCGAATGCATTCTGGGTGTGGGTGCGTGCTTGCGTCTACCGTAGTAAATTAGAAATACTCAAAGAAAAACTACTACTTCTTCTTTGTAGATATTTTATGGATTATATTGCAATTCTCGTTTCTTCCAATATAGTTGTTGGGGATCTGCTTCAAAGAAATTATATATTCAGATGAAAGAAAATGATTGCTAAGCTAAAGGAAAACCAAAGCCTCTCATTAATCATAGATTTATTCAAGTAAGTGTATTTCAAAATTGCAAGTGATAGATTTCTACAGCAAGAAAAATCCAATAGATAATTACTTTATGTTTATACAATCATATTGATCGGTATTAAGAAACAATGTTTCAGAGGTTTTTTTATGTGGACTGGAATCATTTGTCAAAATTTAATTTCCAACAAAAATGAAAATTTAGTATTACTAGTATGGTTCAAAATGATAAGTCATTTCTAAAGTGGCTCTCAAGATTTCTTGCATTTCTTTATAATCTTATTGTGGAAATCTACAGGATCTTATAATTTTCCTGGTGCAGTAATTCAAGATTGAAAAGTAAGACTTCCTTAGTGAATGAGAGATTAAAGTGATGAAATCATGCAGAAGGAGGAAAAGATATACAATCTAATACAAAATAATCTGCTTTGGCAGCCATCAAGTAAACGAAATCTAATCTTTATGGTTAAGATTTTATGGGAGCCAATAAGAAAATTTGCTTTGGATAAGAAAATATGAGCTACAATTTTATCTCAATTAACAGTGCAAATTGAAGAAAACCAATTGTTATTTCATGAAGACAGGATATTCGAAGAGGAATGTCAAGGAAATAGAACTAAAAATCTGCTAAGATATCTTGGAATGAGTATTATGTAACCATACTTTCGTAAAATTCTTTAATTTTGTAAAATCTAATTGTGAAAAAAAAAATAATATCATTACTAGTTCAACTGATATAAGATCTACTCTAAAAATATGACTAAACTCAAGAAAAGGACACATAAATGCTTGAGATCTGTATTATAAAACTAAACATGATACATTGCGTCAGGTGCTATCTTTATATAAATAGTGGTTGCATAGATAATCATGAGTACCACACAAAATGTTTAAGGTGATTAGATCATCGTGTCGTAGCTTTCCTCCTCTGGCTGGCCTTCACAACATAAGTCGCCCCGTGTTGATCATCCTAATTTGTCTGGCTGTGACTTCACCTAGAGGTTAGCAGGTAAAGGTTACTTCAGGGAAAGACACTAAAACGCTCGTAAAGCGGGAACAATACCAATACTTATCAAATATAAGTAACTGGTTCTTTATAAGACACTCTAATTCAACTAGACTATCTACACGTTGTAGTCTGGGCTAGTTAGAGAAACTCTCAAAAACTTACAATGGACTGGTTGCAAGAGAAGAGGATTGAGAGAGGATGGCAGAACAAGGCTAAAATCTCGACACTACTCGTTGTTCCAAATTTCCAAACTCACAACCATTATATTATACAAAACATGATACAAAAAGCAAACTGAGCCTGATTCTGTCCCAATATAATTCATAACTGGTCAAGCACCGAACTGAGTAAAGCACGAGGTCAGTTTTTACGTGATCATTACATTCCTGGACTTTTTAGGAATGAGTGTTGTCCCTCGCCTACACAGATTACTCTCATCGAATAGACGGGCCTCACTTACCTGGTTTTTGGAATCGGTATTGTTTTCACCTAGAGGAGTAACTCCCCCAGGTTAAGGTGCCTCATTTGCCCGAAGCATCTGAAAGTGAATGTAATGGTTTTGAGAGTGATTCGAACTCGTATAATACGATACTACAATACAGGCATTTACCATTTTACCCATTATAAAACATCTGTTGACTATAAGAATACAGAGGATCATCTGAATACATAACATTTTCCAGTAAACAGAATCAAGCTTGTATTGCAATGGATAAAATTTAAGACTGTTAAATTTTAATACAAGTGTTCAAATCTGGAGGGTTCAATTTCGTTCACTACAGCTGTTGGCAAAGTTATAAACCTCCTTATACCTTTTAGATATTAATAAATTATTTAACACTTTGTTAATATTCGAACAATCTGTTGACGAGTAAAATAAGTTTATCTTAAATGTGTGTGTGGCTGCGTGTGTAGATGTACAGCCATTCCAATTTTCTCTGTCAATTTTCTGTCTACTGACTTTAAATTTGAGATATAAGGTATTCAGACCCGGGTAAATCCCTTTAATTGATTTTTAGCTGGAAATTTAGCCGATTAAAAACTGTCAAAATTGAAAGATTGCACTGGATCTAAACATTTTAAATTTTATAGATGGGTTATGTTGACACGGGGAACACTTTCTAATGTTTTGAGCAAAAAATAACTGCTATTGGGTTTAAATTTGGAATTACAAGAAACACAAATCAAAATGAACACAAAAGCTAGCATCAAATCATTCAGACCACATAATTTGCATAGCACAATGATTCAAACCACCAACATTTTGTGCGATGATGCCTTCCTATATAGAAGCCTCCTTAACAAACCTGTCAATATTTCTTGTAAAGAGTATACTTGGTATTAAATTACTTGTTTATATGCCGTAAAAAATCAAATGCAACAATAACCCTAACCCAAAAACCAAACTATAGCACATACAATTCAAAGAACGACGATTCCTAAACCGGAATATGTTCTTATAAAATAAAATGTTTCAATAGAACTGAATGTATCTTGTAAAGAAAACGAAGTAGAAGCACACAACACCGGAAAGAAAAGTCAGTACGATTTACTGTAAACCGATTATGATTCAAAAGTTTGCCAATGGCATGCCAGTCCTATAAAAGTTGTGTTTCGTGAGTTTTTAGAATATTATGTGATATCACTTCTTTCGAAAGTGAACATCAATGGTCATTGTTTTAAAAGACCTTCATATCGTCTTCCGATCACATTCCACATGCATCAAGTCAGATTTATTCCAAGTCTAAACCATTAAAAAATGAAATAGACGAGCTACTTTTCGCGGATCCAGTGGGTTGCTAGTTAAAATTGGTGATTTTTATTACGATTGCTTGACGTCAAAAATGATCAAACCTGAATGTGTTTTAATCATACATCCAGATGCGAATGTGCGAATAGGTCATGAACGTGTCTAGTTAAGGATAAGGACTAGCGAAGACCAACCAAAGATTTAATTCCCGCTCCTCACAAAAAATATATGGTCTTGTACCTAATTGTAGTGTTTTATTTACACGCAATAAATATATCAATTGTACATCCTAAATGACTTGAAATATATTTTATTTTATTGTATTTTTTCAAATTGTTTCGCGTGACAAATTATCCCTGTAGGAGCAATGTTGACAGTACAAATGTAGCCATTGAAATTGTATTTAAACCTGTGACATTTAAAATGAGTGGGTATTTTTTTATCATTGCCGTTTTGTTTATCTCTTTTTTTTATTTATCTCATCTCTCTGTATTTCTTTCTTTCTTTCTTTCTTTCTTTCTCTCTCTCTCTCTCTCTCTCTCTCTCTCTCTCTCTCTCTCTCTCTCTCTCTCTTTCTCTCTACTCTATTTTTATACCCCAAAATATTCAATTTGCACCAAACTCCATTGGCAGACGACAGTGACAACTGGTTTCTTTCACGACACAAACGTGACATTAGATTTTCAGAGAAGTGAGTGAGATGGAGATGGATCTTAGTCATTAATAAATAATAAAACCATTATTGCAAACGATGAGTGCATTTATTGCATAGCAGTCCTAACAATTATCTCTCCCAACAAAAGTAATTATCAATAATTTGCAATCGTCGTGCGTGTGCTGCTGAAGCGTGCTTTCTTTCTGTGAGAAATGGGAGTCCCAAGCCTTTATGGAGTTTTTCAAAGGGTCGCCGTGATGAACTCGCTCGGCCCCATTTCATGCGAAAGGTTAAGAATTATCTTTCACGAACGTACATATTTGAAAATCGTTTTTCGAGACTTTGTGCCCAATATCAGAACCCTCTAGGGGTAAAAGACGCGTGGCGTTTTTTTTTTTGCTTGTTTGTGTTTGTTTTTTTTTGTTTTGTTATTTTAAAACTTTATTTTTTATTTTTTTCTATTTAAATAAAAAAAAAAAAAAAAAAAATGATTCTTTTTTAAACATAAAAGCTACCGAGAGAAGCTCGTGATAGTTCGTCATGGAGTGCCATTTTTATTTAAGAAATAACCTTTTCTAAATGAACTAGCTTTTCTTCGAAACAGAAAATATATTTTTGCAATTATTACTAGTCAGAATAAATGGACGACGTAGAGAGAGAGAGAGAGAACGTCTTTCTTTCTCTTTTTTTTACTCTCCATTTTTTAAAAAAAATATAGTTTTTTTTAATTATTTTCTTTAAAATACGACCTGCCTGCACACCATAGAATAGAAACGAATGAACGTGTATTTATTAGTTGAAAAGACAATGAGAATGAAAGTCAGAGAGTAAGATGGGGATGTATGCGTGTATGGCATTTATAGGTGTCGCTAGTTCAAACATGGCGGTACGCGTAGATGTTCTTGAAAGTGTGGCGAGTTTTTTTTATGGAAGAGTTCTTTTGTTTTATTATTTAAGTGTCTGCGAGTTCGTGAGATAATATCTATTTTGTATATAAGTTAGAGAAGTGAGCTATAGAAATTTCACTGATAGTCTATAGGCTTTCTTTTCTTTTCTTTCTTTTCTTTCTTTCTTTCTTTTCATTCGTTCTTTCTTTTCTTTTTTTTTTGTTTTCTTTTCTTTCTTTCGGCTGTTCTTTTTTCTTTTTCTTTTCTTTCTTTCTTTTCTTTCGTTCTTTCTTTCATTTCTTTCTTTCTTTCCTTTTATTGTTCTTTTCTGTCTTTTCTTTTCTTTCTTTCCTTTTATTATTCTTTTCTTTTCTTTTTTTTCTTTTTTATTCTTTTCTTTCTTTCTTTTCTTTCTTTCTTTCTCTTCTTTCTTTTCTTTTTTTTCTTTTCTTTCTTTCTTTTCTTTTCATTCGTTCTTTCTTTTCTTTTTTTTTGTTTTCTTTTCTTTCTTTCTTTCTTTTCATTCGTTCTTTCTTTCCTTTTTTTTTGTTTTCTTTCTTTCATTTTTTTCTTTTTCTTTTCTTTCTTTCTTTCTTTTCTTTCGTTCTTTCTTTTCTTTCTTTCCTTTTTTTTTGTTTTCTTTTCTGTCTTTTTTCTTTCTTTCTTTTCTTTCTTTCTTTCTTTCCTTTTTTTGTTCTTTCTTTCTTTTTTCTTTCTTTCTTTCTTTCTTTTCTTTCTTTCTTTTCTTTCTTTCTTTCTTTCTCTTCTTTCTTTCTTTTCTTTTTTTTCTTTTCTCTGTTTCTTTCTTTCTTTTCTTTATTTCTTTCTCTTCTTTCTTTCTGCCTTTTTTCTTTCTTTTCTTTCTTTCTTTTCTTTCTTTCTCTCTTTCCTTTTTTTGTTCTTTTCTGTCTTTTTTCTTTCTTTTCTTTTTTTGTTCTTTTCTATCTTTTTTCTTTCTTTCTTTTCTTTCTTTCTTTCTTTCTTTTCTTTATTTCTTTCTCTTCTTTCAATTTTTTCCTTTCTTACTCATTTCCTTCCTTTCTTTTTCTTTCTTTCTTTCTTCTTTCGTCCTTTCTTTTCTTTCTTTCTTTTTTCTTTCTTTTCCTCTCTTTCTTTCTTTTCTTTTTCTTTCTTTTTTCGTTCTTCTTTCTTTTGTCCTTTCTTTTATTACTCCTTCTCTTTTCCTTCCTTCCTTCCTTCCTTCCTTCCTTCCTTCCTTCCTTCCTTCCTTCCTTCCATCTTTTGTTCTTTCTTTCTTCCTTTCTTTCCCTCTTTCGTTTCTTCCTTCCTTTCTTTCCTTCTTTGTTTTTTTTTCTTTCTTCCTTCCTTTCTTTTTTTTTCTTTCTTCCTTCCCTTCTTCCTTTCTTTCTTTCCTTCTTTATTTTCTTCTTTCTTTCTTAGACATAAGATTTTGTACGTGTTTACACATACGATTTTGTACGTGTTTAGACATAAATTTTGTACGTGTTTAGACATAAGATGTTGTACGTGTTTAGGCATAAAATTTTGTACGTGTTTAGACATAAGATTTTGTACGTGTTTATACATAAGATTTTGTACGTGTTTAGACATAAGATTTTATATGTGTTTAGACATAATATTTTTTATGTGTTTAGACCTAAGATTTTATGCGTGTTTAGACATAAGATTTTGTACGTTTTTAAACATAAGAATTTATACGTGTTTAGACAGACGATTTTGTACGTTTTTAAACATAAGAATTTATACGTGTTAAGGCATAAGATTTTATACGTGTTTAGACATAAGATTTTATACGTGTTTAGACCTTAGTTTAATATTGATTTAAAAAATTCTAGCAATTTGATATGATATTTACTCCGTCGACCACCAAATCAAATTAGGCACAAGGCCAGTTTTACGTGCTCAATCTATCCCTGAGCTTTTGTAATCAGTGTTGCTCCTCACCTAGACGAGTTACTCTCTCCAGTTAACGAGCCTCATCTGCCCGAGACAGCTGAAGGTGAGTGTCATGGTTTGATCTAGGATTTGAACTCGTGTAATACGATTCCAAAGTCGAAGCTTTTACCACTGCCCAAACCTCGCTGCCCGATTGCTACTAGAAATATGATATTATATTTACTTGGTCGAGCGAGCACCGACCTAAGTTAGGCACAAGGCCATAAAAATATCATATATATATATATATGATATATCCTAGAAATATGATATATATGTTAGAAACATCGAGAATACGTAGAACTTAAGATAATTAATAAGTAGCAGAACCAGTGGAAATTCCACAGTGGTTGAAATATCAGAAAGTAAATTTAACATTCTTAAATTTAAACAAATCCTGACAAATAGTTCAAAACTAGCAGAACGCGTGGAAATTCCATAGTAGTTAAAATATCAGAAAATAAATTTAACATTCTTAAATTTAAACAATTCCTGAGAAATAGTTCAAAACTAGCAGAACGCGTGGAAATTCCACAGTAGCTGAAAAATCAGAAAATAAATTTAACATTCTTAAATTTAAACAAATCCCGAGAAATAGTTCAAAACTGAAAATTAACTCAATAATAATATGCATAACTACTAGCAGAATCTGTGGAAATTCCACAGTAGTTGAAATCTCAGAAAGTAAGTTTAACATTCTTAAATTTAAACAAATCCTGAGAAATAGTACAAAATTAGACAGTAGTTGAAATATCAGAAAGTAAATTTAACATTCTTAAATAAATCCTGAGAAATAGTTCAAAATTCCACAGTAGTTGAAATACTAGAAAGTAAATTGAAAATTCTTAAATTTAAACAAATCCTGAGAAATAGTTCATAATTCTACAGTGGTTGAAATATCAGAGAGTAAATTTAACATTCTTAAATTTAAATAAATCCTCAGAAATAGTTCCAAATTCCACTGTAGTTTAAATATCACACAGTAAATTTAACATTCATAAATTTAAACAAATCCTGAGAAATAGTTCGAAATTCCACAGTATTTGAAATATCAGAAAGTACATTTAACATGCATAAATTTAACCAAATCCTGAGAAATAGTTCAAAATTCCACAGTAGTTGAAATATCAGAAAGTAAATTAAACATTCTTAAATTTAAGCCAAATCTACTTCACCTTAGATTCGAACTCGCGTACTACGATTCCAAAGTCCCACTGCCTATCCACTGGGCCAAATCGACTTCCTCTAGGGTTCGAACTCGCGTACTACGATTCCGAAGTCTGACTGCCTATCCACTAGGCCAAATCGACTTTCCCTAGGATTCAAACACGCGTACTACGATTCCGAATTCCGACTGCATATTCACTGGGCCAAATCGACTTCACCTAGGATTCGAACTCGCGTACTACGATTCCGAAGTCGGACTGCCTATCCACTAGGCCAAATCGACTTCCTCTGGGATTCGAACTTACGTACTACGATTCCGAAGTCCGACTGCCTATCCACTAGGCCAATCGACTTCACCTGGGATTCGAACTCGCGTACTACAATTCCGAATTCCGACTGCCTATCCACTAGGCCAAATCGACAACTTTGCGATATTCTTACTTGTTTAAAGGTGTTGTAATTCTTATCATGTATAGAAATGGCAAGTTCCGTCTTGGACAGAACCAGTTCTGACCGGTGGTCATTTTGTCCGTGAAATGTTTTCTCTGTCGACCGGTCATTGAATGGCAGAGTCCCGTTCCTTTGTCATTTCGAATCCTCTTTTCCTCCGCCCACTCTTTGTTTATCGGAAGAAAAAGGTTTGGACGAATGAAAATGACCCCAGGTCAAGGAAATATTATTGTCCACTCTCTCTCTCTCTCTGTATTTCTCTCTCTCTTTCTCTCTCTCGTCTGTTGTGTGTCTCTCTCTTTCTCTCTCTCTCTCCCTCTGTATTTCTCTCTTTCTTTCTCTCTATCTCTCTCGTCTGTTGTGTGTCTCTCTCTTTCTCTCTCTCTCTCCCTCT
>JAYKTE010006823.1:0-25575 GCA_036873565.1 Xipholeptos notoides
TAATTCTATTGCTTATTTTGTTTTTGTTTCTATTGTTCCTATAATAACGTAAAAACGGTGATTACCGAAAAAGTTCCTTTTGTGTCAAAAAGGAGTCGAGAGTATTTATTCCGTGAAACTGCACTCTTGCCGAAAGTGCTCAATCAAATTTCCTTAAGAGTGTACATAAAATATTTTTTGCAATCTGTCTACAGGCCTGTTTCAGCATTTACGGCTCATCTGATCAGCTCCACAATTGACAATTCTCCCTCTGGTCATGATCGAACTTGTACCAAATTATTATCAGTCCAATGTTCTAATCACTGGCTTATTAATTGACATCACAGGCTTGGTCTTTGTGCTATAGTCATTAAAGAGTGCCCAGCTCATCTTCTTATGAAGTAAGGAGCTTTGCTTATCACCAGATAATGACAGTAGGCATACAACCGTGACCTTGAAAGTGCCCAATCAAATTTCTTTGAGAGTGTACATAAAACTATGTCTGTCAATTTCCTAAGGAAGTTTTCATCATACATTGAGCATTCAAGACCTCGTACTGTAAAAAAATTGAGAAAAGACCTTTCGTATGGGAGGTAATGTTTGAAAAATATTGAGTTATATCCTTCTGACTTAATCTATTTAGAGTTTAATAAAGATATAATTTATTAAAAATGTAGACATCTTCAAAGGACGATCATATTTTCTGTTGGATTTCATTTACTTAGCATGATTATTATGTATTTACAATTCATGTAAATACCTCTTATGACCAGTCAGACAATATTATTAATTAAAAATGATTAAAAGGTAACTTATTGTTTTCATTATTGTAGGTGTAATGTAAATGAGAAAAGAAAATTCTGATAATTCAAAAATTAATTGTCTACTTGAAAAATTTAGATTGGAATCCTCTTTTCTTGTTTCATGTCAGTTAACTTTTTCAAACTGTAACAATTTAATCATCTAGAAAATGTAAAAATAACCAGTGCCCAGGCAATGCTAAATACATCTCCAATAATCAATAACCATGTTTAATTAGAACTCCTTAAAACTAACAGTTTACAGTAACAATGTTTTTTTATAGTATTAATAATCTTAAAAATTTCTTTATAAATAATTAGAAAAAAATATTTTCAAAACAAAATATCAGAATACCCTAATTGTTTTTCAGAATCCTTTGAGAGGAGGCTTAAGTGTATTAAGTTTTAGACAGTTGTTCTTAATCCTTATTGTTAATGTTATATTCACAATGTTCCAGCCAATGTATCCTTTAACCGTCTTCAGGTAACTAAACATAGAAAAGTTTCAAAATATAATCCCTTGAGAAAGACTGAAAGTTACATTACCCAAAATGTTTAGAAAGAACAATAAAGATGAGGAAAACTCAATAACCAAATATTTTTTTCTATTTCTTATTTATTACAAAAGTTGTTTGTCTAGTATTATGACCAAGGTTTATTGTGTTACTTTTATTTGAATATGTATATCTTATGTCTTTATATATTTTATTTTGTACAGACCAAACAATTAGTTCAGAAATCAAACCAAACAATTTGTTCAAAAATCATACCCACAATGTAATGCTTGATTTACTACTAAACAAAAAAAAACATTCTTGATTATTTTTTTCACTATTTCAATCATTCATAACAAAAAATATCTTTAACTTTGTCTGGTACCATTAGACTGGGTTATTATTCAAGAAAATGATACTATGGGTTATTAGGGTATTCCATAACTATAACATTCTAATTAAGAATAGATAAAATTTTACTTATTTAAAAGTTAATACAAGTAGTAAAACAAATGGCACATTAAGATAACACATCAGTTGATATATTGGAAATATAATAAAGATATAATAAAGATAATAAACTAAAAATTGCAAATAATGTATAATTTTAAATTGTTCATTAATGTCAGATTTTATGCAGAAAAAAAGGCTAGTAGGGGGGGTGATTTTTTTAATTAATCTATAAGTTTATGTGGGAAAATAATTACAAAAGACAAAAGAAGCACAAAATTTATAAATAAATAAATGATTACTTTGAGAAATTTCTTTGCTCTTTCTTTCCGAAATTTTGGATTGTAATGTTTTGACGTTGGGTAGAACATGATTTGCTGCTTTACCAGCAGACGTATTTGGAGATTTCGGTCAATTAAGTTAGCCTGTAAATAAAGAAAAAGTAAAAAACAGTACTTTAATGCATGAAGTAAATGAACAGAATTTTATCAATTTCTCCACAAATCAAAATTAGACAAGTTCCATGTGTGTGTTGCTCTCTTTTCTTTTTTGTGCTTTGAGTTTCTACTCTTGTGTTCCACTCTTTCAAATTTGTTCATATATATGTATGTATTACATTTTTCTTCTAATTAGGGTTCAAGAATTTACCTAAAATTTGGTCAATATATTCCTATTACTACTTGAACATATTTGGGGTAGAAATAACAAAATCAGAGTTTAGAAAGTTTATATTTAAGGAAAAATATAAATTAACAAACGCAAAAGTATTGGATACATTGATTTAATATTTGGTTGCATAGCCTTCATTGAACAACTTCCAATCGCTTTCTATAGTTGCACACATGTTTTTTGCCTAGATTTGCAGGTATTTTGTGCCATTCTTGTTTGCAGATCTCTTCTAGTTTGTTGAATATTTTAATGAATTCCTCTTGTGAACATTGATCTTCAAAATTTCCCACAAATTTTCAATTGGATTTTGGTCTGGAGACTGACTGGGCCAAATAAGAACATTAATTTTGTTATTTTAAACCATTCTTTGGTTAGCTTGGCAATATGTTTGGGATCATTGTCGTCCTGAAACATGAAATTATGTTCCAACAAATCAGCAAATTTCCGGAGGTTTTTCTCCAGAATCTCCCTGTACATATGCCCATTCATTATACCATTGATGATTTCTAATTCACCAATACCGTTGGATGAAAAATACCCCAATACCATAATTGAATCACTGCCAAACTTCACTGTAGGAACGGTATTCTTTTTGTTGTAAGTGGTGCCATTTTTCCGCCACACTTGTGTTGCTGTTTTTCTTCCAAAGATTTTGATTTTCGTTTCATCTGACCAGATTACCTTGTTCCAAAATTCTTGTGGATTCTCCTCATGTTTTGAAATAATTTAAACATGATCTAACATGTTGACGCTTCAAAAATGGAAGTTTTCTTGGAGATCTTGAAACAAAATCTGAATGATTTAGAGCTCTACTGATTGTATCCTTACTCAAATCAATCCCAGCTTCTCTGAGGTCAGTTTGAATTTCACCATGAGTAACAAACGGTTTCTTTGTACCTTTCTGCTTACTCACCTTGATTTTTTTTTCATTTAATTTCCTTGATCGACCATATCTTGGAAGATTTGTAACAGCTTCACCAGGGTTTTTAAACTTTCTAATAACGTTTCCAATGGTATTAAGTTGTAGATTACATTCCCTTGATATTATTCGATACCCCTTTCCTTCTTTGTGCTTATCAATGATTTTTTTTATGAATATCTATTGACAACTCTTTAGTTTTAGATATTTTTATAAATGAACTGGTTGACTTTGAAGCAGATGAACACAAACCAGGAGAATTTTATAAAAAATTATTTTGACAAAGCTCTCTGATTGGTCAGTGATAACTCACTTGCATTATCGGAACATGCAAAGCAAAAGTCATTTAAAATTATTTTAGAAAAAGGATTTTTTTAAATGTATTCAATACTTTTGCGTTTGTTAATTTATATTTTTCCTCAAATATAAACTTTTATTTTGTAATTACTACCCCAAATATAAATTAGAATAGTAATTGGAATATACTGACCAAATTTTAGGTAAAATCTTGAACTCTAATTAGAGTTATGAAGAAAAATATAATGTATCAAATACTTTTGCTTGGCACTATATGTGTTACTAATTTCTACGAATATTTCAGCAGTAAGTGGAGTAAAAAATAAAAACTGAGGATTTCTCAGTGTGTAGATAGGGTTGAATTGTAAGCTTGGTCATAGGCTTGAGTGACAATATGTAACCTCAAAGTTAAGTTTAAATCATAATAGATAGTAAATCTGGTTGTAGTAGAAAACTACATTATCACAGTACTTGAAAGGAATAAGTTTTCTCAGGAAAATTAAAAAACAGTCTACCCAAAGCCACCACCAATAAAGTGATATCATACAGTTAATAAAATAACAAGAATGGTGTGTGAAGATGTTTATAGCTTTAGGACATTCTACAAATATATATTATTTGTAAGATACACTTAAGCTACAATGCCGATAAGCCATTTGATTCCTTTTGTGAGTTTGAATCGAATCCATCGTTACCACATAAAAAGGATGGATACAATCAGACAAGGTTGTAGTGGAGTGAAAAGGAAGAGCCAACATGTTTGTAAGTGAAGAAAAAAGTTTTTATTTTAATTATCTTTTCAATTCTTATTTCTTTATTTTAAGAAATAACACAAACTGTGATAGCACACATTCTGAAGCAAGGCTTATAGTCATTACACTATATGTGAGAGAGGATATATCTACTTGGTTGAGCACAAACCCAAGTTAGGCACAAGGCCAGTTTTACATTTCATTATATCCCTGGACTTTTGTAATCACTGTTGCTCTTCATCTAGACAAGTTACTCTCATTGGTTTCATCCACCTGAGTTTTTGGAATCAGTGTTACCCTTACACCTAGATGAGTTACTCTCCCGAATTAATGAGCCTCATCTGCACAAGACAGGTGAAAGTGAACAGAATGGTTTTGAATGGTTTGTGAGAGAGGAAGTGTAGGTTATTATAATATAACAGTTATTAAGCAGTTTAAAAAGAGTAAGCAATTACTTTTTTCCTCGTTCTATTGTGAATTGAATATTTTTATCTGAGTTATTAAGGAACTGCAGAAAGGTCTTAAATTTTTTTTTTGTTTTATTATCACATATTTCAGTTGTTATTTTTCTAAATTTACTAACACTTTCAATTCCAACTATTCCATGAAAAGATTTGCTAAAATTGTGGAAAATGATGATTCCATCGGAAATCCCTTTATTCTTTTATGTAATATGTTGTTAAAAGTTAAATATACATTTTCTAGAAACTTTCTATCAATTTAACAATCTCTGTTGTTGTCAGGTTGGTTATTTCAGATTGTGTTTCATTGTTAGATAACTTTGTAAGTATAACTTTCAATGCAACTTTATTTTAGATGTTTGTCTTTACAAAAGAAAAATGTTGGCTCAGAATTGAGGGTTTCAATCCACCTAGAATTATGGAAATTGTGATAGCATCACATTAAGAGTTCTTCTATACCATGTAGTCCTTTTGAGAGCTTTCAACTCTAGGTAGGCTCAAATCACATTTTAAAAATGGCGCATATTTTTTTGTTTACATATTTCTTAAATTTTGAAGATAAAAAAAATAACTTCGCCAAATGAAACAAAAGTTTTTAAATTTGTTATTTCAATCATTAATAAACTAAATTATAATGTTGAAAGACTTACCTATTTATGGTAATAATTGGTAAAATCCAAATTAAAAAGAGATCCATTCTAACATTTCAAACATTTTTCGAGTTAATTCGAGTTATGGTAGACCAGATGACTCATAAATGCTCTTTTCATTGAATACTTTTTGAAAGCAATTATCAAAAATTGAAATTTTCATACTTTATTTCTGTGGTCGTTGGTAGTTCATTTTCTTCACACATAGGTTTTTGACGGGGAGTTGAAAACATTTGGATAATTTATTTATCCTTTTCAAAAATTGTAATAAATTATTATACTTCGCACGCTTAGCAACGCAGACGAGCAAATATAAGTATCCCGAGAACAAAAATTCCTACGGAACAGTTGAGTTACTTCCCCCTTTGTTTTTCTCAGAAATGCCACCGCGCGGCACAACCAATATTATTAAAGAATCATTGTTACTGACTCGGAACCCCATTGAAAAAAAAATGACTGTTACATCAGATTAAGTTGCCTTTCTCCATTTTTTTATTTATTCCCATTCTAAATTAAGGGGGGAAAATTAGTGTATTATTTTTTCCATTTTCTGCTTCGATGAAGATATTTCAGTTATTAGGGGTTACTCAATATTTTATTTTATAAATCAATTTGAAATAATCGATTATTTCTGTATATATTAAATAATTTAAAATATTATTTCATATTTAATAAACTAATAAAATGGACAGAGAAAAATACTATTATTATTTTGTTTTTGCGAAAAACACAAATTAATACATGTTTTTTTTTACAGTAAACTATCACTCGCTAAAATAAATCTCCAACATTTTCGTGAAAAATTCAAACGGGAAAATATTATTCATTATATGTTCTTAAAATCTGGAAAGTTATTTTCGGGGACAGTGAGTATTTTTATTTTTCCTATATTTTTTTATACGAGGAGTGGGGTGAAAAAAAATTTTTAACAAAAGAAAAAAGAATGGTATCCAGAATAAAATCAAGAAAATTATTTCAAAAATATCACTAAAAAATTATAAAAATCGAACAAGAATTCGATTTTTGACGGGCTTTTAAAAAAATTGAAAAAAAACGGTATTACGTATAAAAACGATGTCTTTCTGTACTTGCGCAAAATCAAAAATATTTCCCTTTACTAATTTTTTTATTAAAAAGATATTTTTCAACTAATAATTTTGTTATGAAATTTTTGTTTGGTCCTTCGTCTTACTAAATTTACAAAAATTATCATACTTTTCATTTATGTTTTATGATAAAGCAAATGTTTGAAACCATGGGGTTCGGGACAAAAATCTGCCATGAGCCTACCTAAAATGATGCTAGGTGGGACTTATTGTCACGTAGCCTGCACGGTGGATGTGTCTGTTTAAGTACCGAGAAGATTGTTCAACATACAGTCTATGACTAAAATAGAGTAGTAATGTCAATCTAATGTCGAATATTATGGCCTGACATCCAATGTAAAAATATTTATAAAAAAAACAACATATCTAAACTATTGGAAAAAGTTAAGTTCCCAACGGAGGCTGAGTGTCCCAAAGTGGTTGGGGAGCGTTCAGGTGGGGGTGAAAAGGATTGCCCTTTGCGACCCCAGCCACAAGGGTCCGGTAACGAGTCTCACTCAGGAGTTGAAGCGGGTCAGTCGGGAGCAGTATTAACAAAATACCCACCGACCGCCGTTAAATCGCCACACAACTGAGGTCTATAAAAGAGGCAGCCTCTCATTACTCCCCGAGGCTCTATAAATTCACTTAGGAGTTTTCACTCCCCCCCCCCCGATACGAACGACACCAAGGTAAGTTATGCCTCCTTTTTTCTTCAAATCTAAGTAAGAAAGTAAAACGACAAGGAAAGGAAAAGATACAAAAATTAACATCTGCAGATTCATAACTACTACTTACTGGTGTGATATTGTGAGATTGTAAAGGCATCGTTAGTGCCCCATGTGTAAATTTGAATAATAAGTTAGGGTGACAGCAAGCAATGACAATAAATAGCAAGGATCCAGTCATAATATTGTGGCAAAATTGGGAAAAACAATTTAGAGCCAAACTAAACGAAGGAAAATAATGGTCGGAAAATCCTATGGGATTTCCTAAGGAAAACCGATCAATATTTAAAACTCAACGTACCCGATTTTAAGCCAATCACTGAATCTGCTAAAATGTCGCTAATTGCATTAACGAACAGAAATAACGAAGTTTTTGTATAATCTGATAAAACAAGGAAATACAAAAAATAAAGTATGAAGTAGAAGAGATACAAATAAATGAAGTATTTTCTTGGGGGAATATAAAATATGAACATTCAAATTATAATGAATTTAAAACAATAACAATAAGAAAACCATCGTATTATTGCAGAAGCACGCAATAAAATCTAACTTTAAAAAAAATGATGATCTACATTAATATTATAGTTTTACTGTTCAAAAATCTCATATGATACGTACATCTATCAGTCTCTGTGTATATGATATACACTGTATATCTATCTCTCTATTTATATCTGAATATCTATCTATATCCATATATCAATCTATTTATCTTTCCAGTTTGTCTGTCTATCTCTCTCTACTCATAAACCCACCCGTTTCCTTATAAAAGTATGTATTAATATGTGTATGCATGTATGTATGTATGTATCTTCAAAGATTCAAACAAAATTGACATTACAAAAGAGAAATTGAAAAACGTCTTAAATTCTAAAATGGCTTAATATTTTTTTCTGGGATTCAACGATAAAATTCAATTTAAAAAGATTTACTACGATAATTGACCTGAGTTTTTCTTCAATTATTAATGAATAAACTTATAAAGCCAAAATACTTACCTATTCGTGGGTATAATTAGTAAATTCCAATCTAAATCAAAGTGTCGGTTTAAATTATCAATTTGACCATTTTCGTTCTCAATAAAAAAGATTCTGGGTTGTGGCCCTTGAACAGTGGTGGTTGTCATTGACTTTTGTGCGCGTGCGCAAATAAAAATTCGGATGCAAACAAAATCTTTTAGTTATTTTTATAAGAAAAAAATATTTTGTAAGAAAAAAAATATTTTTATGATTTTGTTATGACAAATGTTTATCATTTTTCAATTATTTCAGTATAGAATATAAGAAATAAATTTAAGAACATTATTTTATCCAGATTCCTTATGTTATAAAAATTTATGGGAATATCATCCACCTAAAACCAAGATTTTATTAGTGAATCACTAATTTCAGAAAAATATTAAATAATTGTTAAAATAATTTCTTATTTTACAGAATTCTAAAAATATAACAATTAAATTCGAATCTGAATTTCTTTTTAAAAAAACAAAAATTAATATATATATATATATATATATATATATATTAGAATAAACTCCCCCTTCTCTAAAAAAAGAAGTTCAATATTATGTACATAAAAAAATCAAACGAAAAAATATTATTCATTATGTGCTCTTGAATCTTGAAGATTTATTCCTAGCAGCGTAATTTTGTAAAGACCAACAACAATAAGATGTCTATAGAAATATCAAGAAAAATGATTCATAAGAATTACTAAAAAATGATAAAAATCTGATAAAGATTTAATTTTTGAGGTAATATTAAAAAAAACGTCAAAAATATGTCAAAAATTGTAACTTGATAAAAACCATTATGCTATTTCAGTTCAAAAATCTTTTTTAAATTCACTTTGCAAAATATTTCATGAAATTTTTTTCAAAAAATAATTTTCACATGGGATATTTTTCTGATCATTCTTCTTGCTTATACACGAATTAAATTTATACGTTTAATTCATTTTTTAATTTTATTTAACAGAAGTTTAAACCATGGGGGGGGTCGAAATTGGTGATTTTGTGCGCTTTACTAATGTGCCTGGTATCTATGTACCTGCTTCATGCTATCCCTTACATATCTAGCAAAGTTTATGGTATCTTTCTGCAGAATCGTATTCTTTTCTAAAGAAAAAAAACATCACAACTCAAGTGTGAAAATATATTTTATTTTTTCTGCCAATAGCAGTTATCTGAAATAAAAATTCATCAATTAATAGATTATACGGAAATTATTCTAAAATCGCTCAAAACTCCCTGGACAACTTTATACTTTACATTACATGAAAAAAAAACTATCTAAGACCTAGTTTAATGCAATCTATTATTATTAGCTGACGTTAAAACAATGTTTGTAAAACCACCGAGAAATTTCTGGGAAACTTGAAATTTCAAATACATGTAACATCAGAAATGACAGTTATAGCTGAAACAGAATTATGTTCCTGAAAAATTGCAAGAAACATTTCTATATCTTGTACTTGAAAATAAGCGTAAAATCTGTGGGGGGAATATCGCAGCAGACTCCAATGAAGGCATGTCGCTTATGAATTGACAAAAGCCTAAGAGGGACAAAGCAGCAAAGAATCGACAATGGGGAAGCTGGAACAATTGTGTTATCTAGAAGACAGCGAGTTTTGAAATCGGGTTGCCATTGTGAAACGTTACACAGGCAACGATCGTTCTCGCATTTGTTATTAGTTTTGCAGTATGATTTTTTTCATCAGATATCAAAGACAAGAAAAATAAAAGAAATAAAGATACAAATTGTATGCAATAAGAGAAAGAGAAATGCAAATATTAAGAGATTTAGAAAGTAAGAGACATTAAGAGAAAGAAAGCGAGATATTGAAGGATAGAAAAGCCGATAACAAGCGGAAGGCAGCGAGAAAAACAACGTGAACAGAGATGAAAGGACGGAAAAACATTTTTGAAAGAGACATTGACAAAATAGAAACATAGGAAAAGAGAAAGAGTAGCGAGGGAAAATAAATAGGTTCAAAATCGAGGAGATATAAAAAAGAATGAAAAATATCGCGAGAATTAATACAGGATAAGCATGGGCGCAACATACAAATACACATACATACATACATAGATACATACATACATGAATCTGTATTTATATATAGCTGTTCTGACGAGCCCTAGACGGCGAAACAGGCCAATAGATAGATTGCAAAAATATTTCATTTTATTTCATATATATATATATATATATATATATATATATATATGTAGGTAGATAGATAGATAGATAGATAAAGAAATGATGATGATGGAGAAGAGAGACAGAGAAAAGTGAGAGAGGCTAGACAGAGAAAGATGTAGAAACATTTGAAACAGAAATGTTTAAATAAAAATAAAATATTAGACATGAAGAAGGAAAGTAAGAGATAGATAATGATAGAGAAAGAATGAAAAACAGAAAAACGGTAAAACAAATTTAAAAAAAACATTGAAGAAACCAGAAATAGCGAAAATTTATAAAAAAAATTTAAAAAAGAGTCTAAAGAAAATGAAAGAGAATTGTCAGAAAATACAGAAAGAAAGAAAGAAAACAGAAAGATAAAAGAAATGTGGCAAAACAGGGATGAAAGAAAGAAATGTATAATAATGGAAGACATACATATATAGCTACATTAAATCCAAAAAGTAGTTGGATAAATTTGACCTGAATTCAAATGCTTTAGATTTACTTGGTAAAGAGTGTAAATCGTATAGAGAGCTCGATGTGAAAATAGTTTTTGCCTTTTGAAGAGGGTCTGTTAAACTAATTAGCAAAATTAAATTCACCAAAACCTGAAACTCTTTCCGAAGAATATTAGATAAGAGCATAAAAAATCAAGAATTCGGGCTACATATGGGTTAAATCTGACAAAACCTTTACAAAGCAAATTTTCAGAGGTACGATAACTTTCTCTCCAACCAAGTTACAAGAGATTATAAGATAGATAAATCCGATGCTGGGAATGAGATTAACGAGAACACTGTAAACATTGCGACATTACAGATAGTAGAGGTAAGATAGACTTAAAAACGCATATTTGTTACTGAAGGACAATGTACCAAAGTTTAGCCGTAATCTTCAGGCTACATTGATTAACGCTATGAAAACAGAGCTAGAACACATTGTGAAACGAATATATTTTGAAATTCGAGTAAGATAACTTTGTGTAAATTTTGAATATGCCATCAATTGCTTTCAGAACATAATAAATAGAGAGAATGAGTCTTCCATTAGTTTTGATATTATGAACTTTTATCCATTCATTACAAAATATATTTTACTAAAAACTAGAAAGTAGATATTTTACTAAAAACATTTTAATTGCCTTTGGACCAGAAAAATAAATTTAGAACCAAAATTTGCAAAGTAGTTTGTTAGACACCCGCAAGGTCAATTTTTTCAATTTGACCCCAATTTTTATCCCTTAAAAGTTTGTCCCAGGTCCAAGTAACATGTTTAGTCTCAGAATTGGCAGAGTTGTTTGGTAGAGATAGAGAGAGGATATAAACAAAATGGTAATGATGAAAACATGATAAAAACTATTGACATCGCTGCAAATAAATTATGAACAAAAATAATTTTTCGCAATTAAAAAAAAAAGACGAATCAAGAGAGAAATCCGGCGGACCTTAAGTCAGTGGCCAATTTTTAATGAAAATATCATGTAAAAAATTTTCTGAAATTTGACATTAAGGGTATTCAGACATAATCAAGCTTAGTAATTGGTTTTCGGTCGGAAATTAGCTGCCAAAAGGTCAAAGTTGAAGGATTTAATCTTTGTGGTCTTTACCAAACTACTCTGCCATCCTTTGGTCTAAATATTTGAAATTTTAGATATAGATTACCTGGATTTAGGGAATACTTTCTAATTGGCTTTGATCTGGAAAAAATAACTGCTAAGGGGTCAACATTTGGGTCAAAGTTAAAAGTGTTTAATCCTACACCCAGGAAACACCGGGTGCATCAGATATATAGATTCAATAAAATTTATGTGACTGTAAAGTTATCTAACTGTTAATCCAGCACCCAGGCAACGCCAGGTTGACCTGCTAGTAAAATATGAAGATAGTAACAGTAATTTAGTGAGAAGATTAAACTCAAACAGAGGGAAATGAAATCATTTCCTGTAATTCTTCGTATTGTAAACTATTCAACATAAAGACAGTTGCTCAGCTTAGTAGAAAATATTTGAATATTAATCACCCAACCTCCAAACATTTAAACCGGAAACTCCTCAAGGTTAGCTACTCATGTTACCTTGAACATTTATAGCATAATTGATGTACACAATGGAAAGAAACATACTTAATAGCCCCAAACGTAGCTTTACACAATAAACCAAAATACAACTATAGGAGGAAGAGCACCTGCCCTGTAGAAGGGAATGGCATCGAAACAATGATATTTATTATGCCACAATTTATCCCAAAGAAAATGCTAATATAAGAGAGTATACACTGTAATATTATCTAGCAAAAATAGTTTACATTATTTTAAACCATAATTTAAAACACTAAATTACCATATCCTGCACCATTTCAGAAGATTAACAGAATAGCCTTATTTTACATATTCTCTTGTAGATACTTGGCGATTGAAAAAAAGCAACAACAAAAAAAACACTCTCAATCACTCAGTCTTCAAGAAAAATAGAAATGATCAAATTCGAAAAGCAAGATCTGCTTCTGAAGTAAAGAAGCGACTGGATCTGTAAATAATGTCACAGGAGAGTTATATACTGTGTCATTATATAGTACCCAAAATAGAGACAAGAGTAGTTAAGCATATTTGCGTATGAGTATAAACACATGCAGGTTAGGATGCATTTGCATTTACATATACGTGAAGACATGTGTATAGAAGTGGATATAAGAATTTTCATTAATATTATTTCAACGATATCTTTTACTGTCTTCAATTTTATGCATAATATTTTTTTACGGTCTTTTGTTTTTGCATTTTATTCATGATGTTTAAAAATTTAAATCAAAGCCAGGGAAAACTTCTCGGTATCTACAATCTACAGTGAATTTTTTTAGAGTAGAGAACCCTACGGGGTTTTGCCTGACATTTTTGCTATGTAATGAAAGTTGCAACAGTCTAAGTATGCCAAAACCTAAGGTACCAAGGCATCGTTCGAAGTGAATTCATCAGGTTTATGGTAGATTTTTGTCCTATCATCAATCTTATGTTTATTTGTTTGTTTGTGTTTTACGGCATATCAACCATTTTAGAACAATCATTTTTGGTAAACGTTAGTTTTTGTACACATATAGTTTTCTTAATGACACCAGTTACACTATTTGACCCATAGCTGGAGGGAATGTGTGGATTCATACCTTTCCAAACAGTATTAGTACGAATATGAACGCAAACGGAACAACTGGGATTTGAACTCGCGTATTACTGATTGGCCCAAATCGACTTCCCCAATCTTATGTTTATATGCGTCTGTGTTTGTGTTTTCGTGTATGGTTAACTTTTCATCTAAAGGTTTCAAATGATATTTCCTTCAATAAATTATACTGAAGGTAAAACCTGGTAAAAGAACCCATTGTGTAATAATCCATTCAGTACAAAATGAAAAGTAAAAGAAAATACTTAAAATTTGATTAAGAGACAGTAATAAGTTTATTTCAAAAACTAGGTGTGATACGTTCTGTTCATTAAATTGATTTAAATTAACAAATACTTCCAGATTGTTTTAAAAATTCATTTTGCTTGTGATGTTAAAATTTAATATGATAAAAATAAAACATTATTTTTACATTTACAGTGAGTAAAAATCCAATTAAAATCAAAATAAATCATTGTAATAAAAAAAACAGTAATAGATATAAAAGATAGGATAAATATAGAACAAACCAGTCAGGAGAAATGTTTAGAGATAGAAAAGTAAAAGACGAATAAGATATTCATCACGGACCAACAAAATGAAATGAATAGTGAAAAAAATTAATTAATTAATTAAATAAAATGAACAGTAATAAAATCATTCGAAATTCAACATAATTCCAAAAAAAGTTCATTTTTGTGGTTGCGTGTCTGAAGGACTTTTGTTTTTTAGTTTCCATTCAGGTCATAAAGTAATACCCTATGTTGTATAATTTTGTTTGGGATTATCAAGGTGGATTAAGTTTTGAAAGGTTAATATTAGTGTTATTCACGTTTTTTAAATCCACATTATTTATTCATATCTCTAAATTTGATAACTGTTGTGTTTGAAATTTTTATTTTGTTTTTGCTTTATTTTCATCGAACTTTTGACTTTGTTTTTATTCCACACTCTGCATATGTATCCCACAAAGATAATTCAAGAGTCAGATATAAAGAAGATGTGAGAAAAAGGTGGGGCAAGACAGGGAAACGACTTGACTAATGAGTTAGATAAACAAAAATTGAGAGAAAGGAATATAAGATAGCGAGAGAGATTGGTTTAGAAACTTTTTTAACAAAAAATTCAGAAATAGGGTGAAAGAGAGAGAAAGAAATAGGTATTATTAGGAAGGAAAATCACAGAAAGCACAAATTGCCATAAAAGATGGTTTGGGGAGAGAGCTGTTCGCAGTTGAGGAAGAAAAAATAGGCAAAAAAATTATATTGACGATGAGTTAATTGAAAAAATCAATGAGTAACACGCACGAGCAAATAGAAATCATAACACATATGCACGTGAGCAGATACATTTTATTAAACATATGTGCTCATGAACACACAAATATACATCTGTATGTACGTGTACTCACACACACACACACACACACACACAAAAGCGCACGCACAGATAGACAAACGAACTTATACTCATACAAACAGATTTACATTCGTACACCAATATCTTCACATACGAAAATAAAAACTCATATACGGGAAGTCCACTTATGGCAGTAGATAGGCAGTCGAACTTCGGAATTGGAATCCTAGTGGTTCCGTTTACGTTCATATTTAGACCAATACCCTTTATTTACGTTGTATGTCTTATTCTTTATAAAAATTACAAATTACTTTGAAACACTGTATGTTTTGTAATGTCAAACTAGCTATTGAGACGAGAATGTTTTTAGGCGATCCTGACTAATAGTAGACCTGAAATAAATTTTGATAAACCTAAATCAGTTGAAAAATCTAAGCTGCCGTAAAGTAGAAAATAAATATATTCTATATAAACAGGGTTTTCAAGTTCATAGTATGATTTCGATTCCAGTGTTAAATGATTCTCTATAGATTTCTTCTACGACAAACTTTTTTTCTAAATAATTTCAAACAATATATTACTTCATATATCCATGATTTGCATGATCTGACGCGAACTGTTTAAACAATCGTTATCACATAGAATATTAAATATAAATGAATTACTGACAATTATCAACCAGTTGCGAATCTACAATTTTTAGCATGCAATTTGTGTATTGTTTCAAAATAAAATTTTCCCTATAAACCTTAAGCTAGAAAATATTGCAGTGACCAATCATGATGAGTAAAATTTTCAGCGGTTATAAAATAATTTAGTAAAGAAAAAATATGGGGACATGCATGCACAACACTCACACACTAACACATATATAAATATATAAACTGTATTATAAACACAGTCAAAGTTATTCTCTAAACCTGAAAGAGATTCATTTTATACTAATACCTTGATGGGTTTTTTTTAATAATTGGTATGTACATATTTGTAGAAACATGTAAACATACGGGAAAACACGCACTCACAAGAATATGTCAACCAAAATCAGATTTTTCTACAAACTATTTTCCTCCTAAGGAAACAGGAATTTTTCGACGAAAACTTTTCCTCGAAATGTTTTACTAAAATGAACAATATTTAATGACCTACCAGGGTTGATAAGGTTTAAAATCAAATATCAAATAAAGCTAAAAAAAAGTAATATAGCAACAAGATCTTTATGCCACTACAATTTTGCGTATGTGTATTGTAAAAAACATAACCAAATAGTAATTGGGATTGTTAAAAACTTTCAAGTGAAGAATTCATTGCATCAACATTTTCCGTTTCAGTCTACATGCAGGAACATAAAACACGTGTAACACACATGCGTATCCTTCTTTAAGATAAAACTAAAAAGCAAGCGACATCAAAGACTTCATAATGACTCCATTTAACAAGCTGTAAAGATGTTAGATAGGATTATTCAGGTTGTGCAAAGTAAACTCACTAATCTAAAAGTCATGTGATATATACTGAAGCCAAAAAATAAAACCATAATATACAAAACAAATAAACAAGGAATCAATGAGGGATACAGATAACATCTCGGCTTTACATGATCGCATTTGTTTAAAGAATTCGGATTTATATTCTCATCTTGATTGCTATATACATGACATTCAAATCAATGTGCTTACTGCAATTCTTAAAGTATAAGATTCCATTTTATTTTCTATTTTATGAATCAATATCATCGTGACAAAACTTCTTATCAATTGCCATTTAAGCAGTGGTTGGCATCTTCAAAACGATAAAAAAAACTCTAATAACTATAACATATTTATTAAAAACGTTCAACATGCGATGTTAAATATTAACCATTTTAATTTTTTCTGCATGGAGGAATTCGATGGCGCATCTCTGTCCTGACGCGCAATGAGAATAACCCATCTTGGTAACGGATAACACTGAGTCCAAAACTAACAAGATCTCAACAGCGGAGCGAACTAGCACCGGCGGAAGAGAGTAACGTATGTCAGGCAAATGCCAAGGCGGGCTTTGGTGGATTAAGAATCCGACAGTCCTTTGCAACCGACATAATGAAGACGGGCTGTCTCATCACTTTTAAGCCACAGTGAAAGCAATGTGAGCCAAGTGATTGTACGTGGCTTTCGTGTAGCTACATCCACCCAAAACAACATCCTCATCGACTGGCACTCAGTTGCATTTCTCTTTTCACATCAATGAAAATAAAGTCAGGACAACATAGACTTGATACTCGGACACGCGGGAGCCGACGACGACACAACTCAACAAATTATCTCTAACCACCTTCCAGAATCAAAACAAGATTTAAAACAAGATATCTGAACTTTTTTCTAAATGTAGATATAAGAATAAATTTCTACTAAACCTTCTGAAAATAATCAACACAACAATTAAAACTGATATATTTATAATCAATTAATGAAATAACAGTTTGATCAAATCAAATAAGAATATGATAAGAAGAATAATTAAATGCGTAAAAAACTACAGCAATACTTATAGCACCTACAAATCAACCCACAAAAAAATAGAACTATCAAGGAACTCATCATACCAATCCATTCCTACAAACAAACGTAAACCATGCTGCAACTTTTGATAATCACACCAGCAAGAGACTGTCAGTCAGGGAAGACCGTATACATATGGAATCAATGGAGGACAAATGTATCCTTATAATTGATTGAGAATCAATTTAGAAATAAAATCTAAGGTAACATTGTAAAAACCGAAAAATAATAAAGAATAGATCAATACAAGAAAAATAAAAATTACAAAACATAAATACATAAATGCTATAAACGTTTAATAAATACGTGAGCGGAAAATGAGATTTGATTAGAGGCTCAAATGAGAACAGGAATTAAGAACACAACATGGGAGATAATCGTATTATGTGAGAAAAAGGATACATAAACAACAGTTAAATTAATGAAACTATGATCAATAGAGACAGAATATAAAAGAACAATATACTCAGATGATCGAAAAGTAATTGCGGTACCTAAGTGACAGCGCACGTTATGGGTAGACCCCTCCCCGAGTCCAGTTGGTCTGGGAAATGTGGAAATTAGAACACCTTATATACTCTTTCCAACTGGTGATCAACTGGTTTCTGAAAAATGAAAATATAATAAATATCTTTATTGAAGAGAAAAATACATTTGGTTTTCTCTGCGAAATAAGAACTCGCCTCCACATACACCCACACATACGACTAGACGCAGTCACAACGAATTAAACACACAAATAATTTATCGCAGGCAGCAATAGCTAGAGAAATAATGGTCGCTGAGGTTGTGTCGACAGGTTTGGAGCTGGAGGTTGGCAGATGCTTATGTACCCCGAAAGGTAGAGAGTCTGGTCCTCCAAACCTATCTCACCAGAGACGATAGGTTGAGCAGAATAGAGGGTGCTAACCTATCGATGTGGAAGACCCAACGTTCATTTGCCACCCACAACGTTACAAATTTAAGAAAAACTTGAAATCTGAAGACAGAGTTGTACATAAAACTATGGTTCATCTAAGATTATTATCTTCTTCAATCTCTAATGTTTAGGCCAGTGGTAAATAAAGCCACATCTCTTTAAGTTATTTTAGTGCTTCACTAAGTCTCTTCAACACTATAGAAACTTCAATATCACAACATGCATCCTTACTCATTCAGTTTTATTGCCTATATTAAGAACTTTATAAGTTTAAACTTTCTTTAACTCGTCTTTTCTTATTGGTTCAACTATAATACGCCAGTATTTTTCTGAGAATGCCATGTGTTCTTCTGAGTGGGGTTGTCTGTAAGAGGCATACTTTACTTTTAGGGCTAATTTTCTTTTGTCTGTTTTTAAGTATCTTGGAATTGTTCTAATAACTTCCATGTCAGTTGGTATTACTGTTCCAAATTGTCCTTGGTCCCTTGCTAGGTCGAAATATTTACCTGCCTTTTCACTTTCCTTTGTCCTTTGTCTGTAATCAACTAAAGTGAATTTCTGTATCCCTTTTGTGTATGCTTTGTATATTTATGTAGGATATTAGTATATCTCCTTCTCCACATTAAATTTGCGTTTTTTTACGATTTTCCATATATTGTAATTAGTATGAATTGCAGAATTTGCTCTACTGTTGTTTGGATTCAGTTGAGATTTCAAATCTGCACCCATGTCCACGTGTCACTGTATGTAATCTCTTTTCTTTGTTGTTTCAATTCTCTATGAAATGATTTTTCCCGTCTTTCTCTCTGATTTCCGAAGCAACGTTTTTATCATCTTATTTTTTGTTTGCTTAATTTTGCTGATTTTATGGGGTTTTCAGGGTTTCCCGTGTGTATTTCTCTTGTATTATTGTTTTTTTGCCATTGTAACAATTTATTGGTATTTAAGAAATCCGTTCCTCCAAACATTGTTATATAGAATCAATCAAAAATGTCTTTCAAATTATCTACAGATGTACTATACCATGTATGCTCACCAGGTTATTTGCTATAATCTTCTGGGTTTTTTTTGTATTCATTTTTTCCACCCTAGGAATGGTGTGACATATCTAAAGTCAAGTTAAAGGCTTTTCATTGCTCTTTTTAAATGTTATATAGGGATTATTTGGTCAATTTTCAATTGTTTAATAAATTCTCCATGGGATCCCTTCACGTGTATTGATTTATCTGACTAGTCATTTGTACAGCATCGACTTAGATAACTACGCTTCTTCCCGTCTTAATGTGACCTATCTAATCTTCGGGTACTTTAAAAAAAAAAGTAATTTATTTTATTTCAAAAATGAAATGCAGATGTTAAAATTCTCTGGTAAAAGTCATAGTCATCAATAAAATAAAAAATATTATGAACTTTACTAGTTAATAAAAATTAAGATAAAAAACAAGAAAACCTTAATTTAAAAATAACATGATAGACATTTCTCACAAAATTCTCATGTTTATGTAATATGTTGTCAAATTGATATGTTTATCTTAGGTAATGTCTTCAGCTAGACTTTAGAAATAAATTATTGAATATATTAGCATTAAGGAAAATAGGAAGATTCATTGAAAACCTAAATGACGGTGCGGGATAAGATCAAAAGCTTTGGCTATATCTTTTGTGCAAGATGGTTCCTGTCTCTTGCATATATTTTTTTTTAATTTCGTGTGCAACAAACCAGAAAATATACGCACAAACATACACAAAATGAAAAGAAGTAAAAGAAGAACAGCTGTATTCGCATTCGTTTTATCAGATTTTGAATAAACGAAACTGGTTCTGGAGGATAGTCAAGTGCATGAAAGCAATTGAAGTAGAAATTCTATTTATTCATACAAGGATCTACTGAACTCCTTGCAAACAAAACATAACATTCATCGAAATCCTTTACCTCAATATTATTTTATGTCACTGCTAAATAGATCTTAGTGCAATAAACAATGAACTATCACGTGGTTTCAATTAATTAGAAAATGTCTATGCATAACACATTTCAACAAAAATTGTTAAGGAATCAAATATAATGTAATCAATATAATTGACCATCATCATTTAGTTGTCACCAATATACGAGGTTCGTTAAAGAAGTAATGCTACTTATTTTTCACACATATTTTTTCAAAGTAATGCGATACGAAAGTGGGAGTGGCACCATTAAAATGAGCAACATTTTGTGCTTCAGAAATAATGTTTCTATATAGCCATCATAATTCTCATTTAACTTTTGCCAGTGATAAACGAGGTGGTCCACTTTCGCGTCCTGTGCCGCGCTTTGTCACTCTATCACCACTCAGGAATGGAACCTATCTCCTAACTGTGGCGATATCAACTGCATTAGCTTCGTAAACGTTCAATTGGCACCGGTGAATATTGTTTAATTCATTTTTTTCTGCGTGGTGGAATTTGATGACGCATCTCTGCTTTTCTGCACTAGGAAGAATTACTTTTTTAATGACCCTCGAAAATAAATAAACCTATTTATCTACATACGTAATTTCTAATTATCGATTTTATTTAACAATTACTGTTTTTTGTATTTTCATAAGCTTCGTTGGTTTTAACATTTTATTCTAGATAATGAATTCGATTCTTTTACTAAAATGATGATATTGGCGATATTTCAAAAACATTTTTGGACGCATTTATTAATCTCTTTTTGCTGTTCATAAATTTCATCAATCTAGATATTTCAAATACATATGTCTGGAATTCCATAGTATATGTATAGGCATCAAAATATTTTGAAGACATGCTGAATTATTTTTAATTTTTCGAGAACCTAGTAACTCACTTCACAAAGACTTTTTTCGTCTGGACCACGTCACTGTTTCAAACTATTTTAAACGTGAATTGAAATTAAGCAAAAATAGAAATTATAAAATAGGATTAAATCTTTTAATCCTCTCTTCGGTTACAGGATAACAGATCTTCATACAAAAGCAAAAAATAAATTATTAGAGGAATGTGTTTTCAAGTTTTTTATAAGATTAGAATTACGTTTGGAAAAAATCAGACTAATTCAAAGTTAGTTTTGATTGGCTTCGTATAAACGCATATCAAGATTTACTCTTTTTTTCATCTGGGTATTTGAAAATAGTTTTACATAGCTTGTCTTATTCAGTTCCTGCAATATTATTTTAAATCGCTTTCAGACATTAAGATTTAGGGAGATCGGCACTTAATGTAGATACAAGAAATATTGTCTATAATGAGGTTATCGTTGGGTTTTTTCCATATTTGATTGTCAACCGAAATACATGATCTGCTACAATAGTTCGTATAATGAAGTCATCATGTGGTACAAATTGAATCGATACCGTATCCTGTGAATTAACTACTTATGTTGAAGTGACATTTGGTATTATTAAACATTGCTTGTACGACAACGCGCTCTTAAAAGATTCTGGGGGTGTTCTTGAGATATTTATGTCTACTATTGTTACATAGTATATTTGGAAAAGCCTATAATAATAATAATAATAATAATAATAATAATAATTACCACAATACTAATAATATGTTGAAAGTACAGTGATGTTCGTAAATACTGCGATAGTTATGATATTGGTGGTAATGAAGGTGGGAATTGTAATCATGATTAAGGTTATTCTGATAACGATACTGTTCATAAGTAAATTAGACATAGCCATGAAACAGTGTCTAGTATCAGGGTCGTAATCATGTCCCTAAAAACGAAGAAAGATTATGCAAATTGATCAATCAATGGCTTTTCTTTTTCTATGATAAGAAATCTTATAATAATTAAATATCGCGTAAATGAATGTATACAAAGTGAAAATGAAGAGTGTTTCATCAATAAGGTAGGATGGTATGTTATTCAGGTTAATCAGAAGAATTTTGGTCGTGGCATATTCTAATACCTGAGCTTTTTTTATTTACAACAAGACTAAACATTAAAGTGCAATCTGTTTCCTACGATACCAATTTGTTATCCCATCTCATTGCCAATTAATAGCATTGGAAATTATTTTTTATAAGATAATGTACTAATGAACACAGAAGCCACGTATTCAAGAAGGTTGATATGCTGTAGAACACAGATAAACAAAAGACACGTATTAAAAAAAGATTTCTAGCATTGGTAATTAAATGGCAAACATAATTTTAGTTCCTGTCAAAGAAAATTACTTCAAAATTACTCAAAACTTTCTAAACAATGTAATTCATAAGACGAATGTATAATCAGTAACACTTCTTTCTTTATACTATTTATCAAGTGCACATTTTATAATTTTTCTATCTTGTCATTACTAATTCCTGTATAAGTTTTTATAGGTGAAGCTTTCAATTTTATCCTAAATCTTAAAAGTTAAATTAACTGCTATCATATTAAGTATTATACACAGCTATTTCTCTCCTCCGTAGTTTTTTTCTATCTTTTAGCACTTTATACTTCTAAAATGTAATACAGTTTCTAGTAACTTTTGATACGTTTGGAATTAAATCACTAAGATATTTTCTTAATTTACAAAAAAAATTGCCTGAAATTGCTCTGTTTGATATTCCCTTGAAATACGCTGATAATAATCGTTGTAGGGTAGTGTCGTCAGTAATGTTATTTAGCCTATTAAAAAGAGAAATTGCCCCCTTACTAAATAGACGTCACTAAGGTAAAAGCAAATATTGATATACTACCAATTTTTAACAATGCTAATTAAATGGCGTTTTATCTAGGTTTTCAGAATGACTTTGTTTCACACCAATTGTTGGCTAATGGAATCGGCCAATTGATTTGTTATTTCGTAGAAGTAGTTTCATGTCAGGATTGGTGATCAATAGTTGTTCCATTGAACAAGAACTGATCTCACCGAATGTGGAGCAAAATACTAACAATCAAAATACTATAAGTATATAGATTACGAAAGTTAAAACAAATTATTACAACGCAACAGAAGACGTCCAGACAATTTCACAGACTCAAACCTGTGGAAGTCAGGTCTAGTATTTGTCAATTCACAGCACATTCAGAACAATATAAGGAATTAATTAATTATTTCGTTAGTAGATGATCTTTATATGAAATTATCCAACTTCGCTTGAAATGTTTCTTTTTTAAAAGAGAGAAATCGTTTGATATACATTCTTACATATATTTGTCTAAACATTTTAATCGTAGGTCTATTATTGCAGATTCGGTAAGCCTATTGTCAGAGAAGAGGCATATATAATATGTTCCAATTCTCGCACATGGCCAAATCACTCATGCAACATTACTGCTATTTCTATTAAACGGCTTAGCAGATTCACAAGGACTTCTTTTTACCTTTTAGAGGCGATTGAAGTAAAAGTTTAACCTTTAAATATTAGAGACATGAAGCATTGTTTTTCTGAGTAAAAAAACTTTTTTCTCATTTTCTTATATTCTAGAAAACCCTAAAGACAGAACTATTTCCGATTTGTTTTCAATTTTAGTCGTGAGGGAACTGTTATTGAAAATTGTTTTGAGGAAATAATTGGCTGTCAAAGGCAGCTCCCAGGCTTATTCTCTCAATACGAAATTTCCCCACTAGTATATTGAAAAAGAAGTACGTCATTCCTTATGATGAATAGTACACGATTGAGAAGTTAATTGAAATGAATAAATAAATAAAGAAAAGAAAGAAAGCAAAAAAAGTATTCACGTCTTTAAGTTGACCGTGGTCAAGAAAACGTTTATCATGGTGGCCCTAAGTAAAGTTGTTGGAGTCAGCAACCTCATTATTCTCCTATTTCTAGTATGTCAGCATTTCTTATTGTAAGCTAAAATAATCTAAGAAAACATCCCTGCAAAAATAATAGTGTTAGAGTTTATAATAGCTATGTCATTATATAACTAATTTCGTTTGGTTTGTAGGTGAAAACACAAAAATTGCAATATCAAAAATACTGCTACAGCTAAAACTATAAATTGTTTAAAGTAGAGTATGCCTTGTGATTTCATAGTTATGGTGTACATTTCTTTGTGTATTGATTTTATTTGCTGACTATTGTCCTCATCTTTATAGTTGTTATTACACCAGGTTTCGGCCAACTTATCCTCTAGCCTTTGACAGGGTATTAACTGTGACCCCAAATAATAAGTCTTGTCTTTTAACCGTGTACCTAGTAATCACTGACATCCATAATTGTTGTCTATCGCACGACGTTTTGACCAACTAAACCTCTGGCCTGCTTGGGTAGGAATTGAAATCACTATCTTCTGACCTTACAATGCTCAACTGAAACCGTGGAGACTCAACGCCTCTGCATTTTTTTGTCAAGGGTCCGAAACAAATTATCAGAATAATTCTTCAAATAGTTTATTTATGTAATATTAAAACGATTCTCTGCTAAAGTTTATGCCACAAAAAATACTTAGATTATTAGAATTCCTTAGATTAGTTTCTGTTGTTGATAATGTTCTAAAGCAGAAATAAGTACATTAATCTAGTAATCTTTCCATATACAGTGTGAGGCATAACGAAATAGATGTTTTTAACAAATTCATGAAATGTAAAATTGTATTGAAATTAGATTATACTTCCGTGAATTTATTCATAAAGGGTTGCCATTTTATACAGTCAAGTGCAGAGTATGACATCTTTCTTATGATGTTAATTTTCGGTAAATTGTAACTTTTCACGAAGTTTTCTTATGCAATATGTTTAATTGTTTATATCTTGAGCATTTATGTGAAACAAACATTTATAAAATGGCATGACTTTGCAAAAGAACAGTAACTACTAGATGGCTTTCTAATAATATTAGGCAGGGCAATTTAAAAAGGAAAAAACCTCTTATTGCTGCTTCGCCCAGTATAGTCTTTATAAATTTATCTTTATCTATCAATCAATATGCACATATTGTTATGATTCGATAGTAGTCTTCTACCCGGGTTTCACCCTTTGAATCATCAGGAGAATAACATTAAGTACATAACCTGGAATGAAGTGAATTTAACATGAACGTGGTTACATTTTTGTTATCTTTTGTGTGTATGTGTCTGTGTGGTGATAGTGCAGGTGTTGTTTTGGTTCTTTTATGTGTATATGTAACCCAGCTACGAATAGTATATAGCCTATATATATATTTATATATATACATATACATATA
>JAYKTE010006824.1:0-16113 GCA_036873565.1 Xipholeptos notoides
ACACACACACACACACACACACACACACACACACACACACACACACACACACATACACACACACACACACACACAAATATATACATATAAATATATATATATATATATATATAGAAGAGAGAGAGAGAGAGAGAGAGAGAGAGAGAGAGAGAGAGAGAGAGAGAGAGAGAGAGAGATTGAATTATCTTAATAAAATATATCATTTATCGTGGAACTATTTTATATTTCTTATGAGAAGAAGAATAAACCAGAGCTAAGAAAAGTTTAAAAGATCTAAAAAAAATCTAACCTAAAAATAAGATCAATTATCGAGAAAAGTATGTATTTACATCGTCGAGAGCTTAATTATGTTAGTCACAAAGACAGATTTATGTGCTCATTATATCCCTCGGTAATCAGTGTTGCTTTTTATCTAGATGAGTTACCGTCATTGAGTTGAGAGGTCTTATTATTTGGAATCAGCGTTATACTTACACCTAGATGAGTTATTCTCCTGAGGTAACGTGCCTCCTTCGTCTACCGAGGCAACTGACCGTGAGTGGAATGTTTTTGACTGCGATTTGAACTCCTGTAACATGATTTCAGAATCTAAGCTTTTTTCAGTGTTCAACCCTCTCTTACCTGTCATAAAACAATAGAAGTTGTATAACATATGCAGATAAAAGGTTACATACAACGCTATAATTAATAAACGACAGATTTCATTAAAATAGATGTAAAAATAAGTTTAGACTGTCTTGCAACCAGACAAAAACTACTTTTAATAGTCTGTAAAGATCTCTAGAGGAATCTTTTGAAAATATTTTCTATAAAATCATAGGAAGATTTTCCGTATCTTTTCCCAAGCGAAATTTAGTTAATTAGTTAATTGTTTTATTTCAATCTTAATCTATAACTCGGATGATGAAATTTTGGCTAGGTTTCTTCCAAAATCTGACGAACAACAAATCAGCTATGTATTCACTTTGTGAATATTTACTACATCAATAATAGTTTTATTAAAGATTGTTTTGTTAAAATTAAATTATCGTGATGTGTAACATCTGCGTTTATAGAAAGATAGTGTAATGTTCAGGGGCATATTGATATTCAGTTTATTTTTTTTAACATTCTAAATGAGGGCACACAATACAAATTATAAATAAATCTAGATATATAAATCTGATTGATAAAGACATTCGATCCCACAAATTATAATATGATGCCCAGGGTAGTATTGGCGTTGATTTGCCTATTTTTTTCATCCCCGCTAAGTGTGGGTCACAGAATGAAAAATCCTAAGTGATAAAGATCTTTGGGCTCACAGCCTATAAAATTATGTTCAGGGTAGTATTGGCATTCATCTGCCAATTTTTTGGTCTCCCACCCTAATTGTAGGTTACAGACTTTAAAAAAACTAATGTGATAAAGACCTTTGGACCCACATCATGTACATTGTCCATAAATTCGTGAAATGAAATATATTGATACAATGAAAGAGAAGCTAGTTTTATTACAAAACTAAGCATTCCATTTTGTTTCATTAATGGCTGTACATGAAAAGGTCGATTCAAAATTCAACATTTTAAATTTTCTAAACTTATTTTTAGAATTCTTCACATCATTTAAAACCTAGAACGAATATCATTATTTGAATATTACGTCTCGTTATTCAATCTTTTAAACATTTATTTTGTTATTTGATGTAGCTTAAAATATAACAAACCATTCTTAAGATTTTACATTTAAATCTAATTTTATGTTGTTAATGCAGGTAAACAAATTCCTGATTAGCAGAACATAATGGACGACTCAATAATCGAATCAATATGAGATAACAATAGAAATTAGTCAATTAAATGATATTTCTAAATGAATTTCCCTGAATATATTACAAAACTTTTAGTGCTTCAGAGCTAGTGGTTTTTACAAAGATACTGGAGAATTATTTTTATCAATGATTTTATTTCTTTATTTATTTTTTGAGTTGGTTTAAAGTACAGGAGGACTTACGCCAGTAATTATGTCTTTTTTTTTTTTACGATTTAAATAATGTAATTAACATCCATTCTGCAAAGAAACAATTTCCTCATTAAAGAATATATACTAGCAGAATAGCCCGGCGTTGCCCGTGCAACTCAGAAAATGTTTTGGATTGACAGAAATATGTATGTATTTAAACCAAATTATACATTTATGATTCAATACAAAATCTTGTATAACACTAAACATGATGTTCATATTGGATCTCATCAGTGACGCTTAATGTAATTACCTTTCAAACCCTGAGAGGGATTTGAAGATGCAGATCACGTGATATGAACCCTCTGACGACACAGTTATGCGCCCATAATAGCAAATGTTACAGTTGTATGTTCATTCCTAACGATGGTCTTCTTTCGAGAATCTGATTTTTCGATTATCGATTTTCGATAATTATCGGGAGTAATCCGAGACAAAATAAAGTTAATAATACCCCTAGACATATAAAGTACATTATAGTAAATTTTCAAGAAAATTGGTCCAGCAGTCTTGGAGTCTATCGGGAGCTAAGTCACACACATACAGACACACACATAGACACAAAGTTCTAATGTTAGTTTATAATGATTTGATTTCATGCTTTCAGAAGAAAAGAAAAAACAACTTTTTTTTACGCTCACAATCATTTAATGGTTTATGTACATCTATTCTTCAGACTGTCCTTATATTGACAACTTTTAGCATCATAATAATTGAAATGAAGATTAGTAATGTTTGTATGTCTGTGTGTGTCTACAATATATAGTATATTCCGTATGTAGTGTATTCAGACCTGGGGAAAGCTTTTAAACTGGTTTTAAAGCCAGAATTTAGCTGTTAAGGATTTAAAGTTAAAAGACTGCACCCCGCTGGTTCTACCAAACTACATTTTTTGGTCTAAAGACTTGAAGTTTTATATATGGAGTATTAAGAGGTGGAACACAATTTCTATTTGATTTGGAGCTGGAAAAATATTTACTATGGTGTTAAAATTTGGAATTAAAAAAAAACACAAAAAAAACATGTAATCAAAATGAACACAATAACTGTCATCAAAGCGTTCAGACCACTGAAATTTGCATAGCACAATGGTTCAGACAACTAAGAAAAGTATGTACTTTGCAGGTTTCTTATATAACAGGCTTCCTAAACTATCTTAGTAGCAGGTCCTGGGGCAAGGCCGGGCAATGCTTCTAGTCTTTACCTATTTCTTGCTGACTGTTAAGAAAATAGTCAGTACCATTCAGTAGGTTTTGCGCGTCTTATTAGGAAAGAGTACAGTGGAAAACTTCATTAAATATTGATCTTTAATTACTGTGTGAACGGATGACTCAAAGAGAATAGCAACATAAGATGTCAGGATTTTTCATTAGACGCTGTAATAAGATAATTGCGAATAATTCCTTATTTTACCAATTACTAGAAGTATTTATTGGCTTGGTTTTGGGCTGCCTTTAGTGTTTCTTTTGTGGTCAATTTTGTCAGTTATTTCGTAATTCCAAGATTTTGCATCCTACTAAGATAACTCTATGTTAGGGTATTGTTGGAGGTCCCGTGGGGCAATGGAATTGTGATATGGGAGTTCGAATACCAGTTGTTCCGTTTACATTCATATTTGGACTAAAACCATGAGAAATGTATTCCCCCCAACTATGGAATAAATAGTGTACACTATATCATTAAAAAAAAACTATGTTTTGACAAAAAGAAAATTTCTCAAAAATGATTGTTATCGTCATTGAAAAACCTAAAATAGTTGACATGCTGTAAAACACAAACATGACTCTAACTAAACTCTTCTTTGTGCAGACTCACATCAGCAATCAAGGAGTAGGTTTGCAATATCACAAATATCCTAAACTTGGGAGGGGGATTATTTTACCTATTCAACATTCTGTATTATGTTCCTCCAATATATCTTTTATTAACCCGGTACCGAATCTTTTAATCTTTCTACCTATTTTTTTCACACACAACACTACAGTAATTTTTTGGTAAGCTAATTATTTTAATCAACTGAATTTATAATTCCTCTCTAATGGCCCACACAGACGCAACACAGAGGACGCTACGGTCCTGCAACGATCCAATTGTTCAAGTCTGACGCCTTAGAATTTGTTTCACAGGCCCGATTACCTCAAATTTCAAATCTCTAGACCAAAAATCTGCAAAGTAGTTTGGTAAAGACAGATAGTCAAACACAAATTATTACGTTTATTATATGTGCTAAAACTATATCCCGGCTTTGCAACTAAAATGTCTGAATTCAATATATATTAATTTTCAAGTTTGAAAATTTGGCAGAGTTATTTGGTAAAAACTAATTGTCCTATTTCTCTCATACATACACATAAATTATTGCCTTTATATCTGGAAATATTGCTATCAAATAGCAGCTAAGGTTTGACCCTGAGCGAGGCCAAGTATTGACATGTCAAACAAAATCGATTTGGTTTTCAATCAGACAAATACCTGCTAAGGTGCCAAACGCAACCCCTGCGCAAGACCGGGCAATAGTAGATATATAAAAATAAGATTAAATGATTAAAGTAAGTGTGAAGCTGATAAGAAAATATAAAAAAACAAGCAACAGCTTAAACCAGACATTTTTTTTTACTAACGGGAAATTTTAAGTTGTAAGCGAAGATAAGAAAACTTGTTTATGGATTATCTATCTTAAATATCTTAAAACAACCGTGACGTACTTCTATATACGTTGGAGCATGTTATGTTTTTTGGCTCAGAAACTTTTGCGTCAAATTAAGAGTATAAGTGTCATAAATGTCCTTTGAGTGGTTCTATCGTTAAATTGATAGAGAAAAAAATAGGCAGCGAAAATGGAGACTCTATAATCCTATTAAACGAGTTATATTTCCCAGTCAAAAATATTGAGTATACTTTCATCTGCCTCAGGAAGATAAATCCCATTAACTCGGACGAGTAACTCGTCAAGATGTAAGAATAACACCGATTAAAAAGAAACAGGCCTGTAAACTTAATGAGATTAACTCATCTAGGTGAAGGGAACATTAGTTACAAAAAAAACAATTAAAGTAATGAGCACGTAAAAATGATCTTGTGGCTAACTTTCTGCCGTGCTCGATGAAGTAGAATATAAAAAGTCAAATTTCCATTTCATTATAATACAAACAAAGAATGTCCTTGCATTATTACTTTCTTCTAGGATAAAAAAAAGTTATTTCTATATTTCCTTGTTGCATTAAACCACACAACAAGAATCAATCAAAATCGGTGATATGCCCATTTTACCCACAATTCTCTTCAGTCTAAAGGAGCCGAAGTGATGGAGTGATAGAAGCTTATGCTCTGGAATGGTTTTATACAAGTTCAAATCCTGTTCAAATCACATTCACCTTCAGCTGCCTCAGCCAGATGAGGCTTCCTAACTCGGGAGAATAACTCATATGTGTGTAAGGATAAAAATATTTCCAAAACACGAGTAGATAAGACTTGTCACCTTAGCAGATATTATTTCAGACTGAAGCCAAAATCGAGTCTGTGTGACAGGTCCGAATACCTGGCTTTGCCCAGGGGTTTTCTTTTTACTATTGGAGACAAATGGGAGTCTTTTGGACACAGCTGGAAACAGGGTTAAATTTACGAAAGCTTCAGAACGCCAGCAAAAATAGTTGCTTTTTTTCTCGAACAGGGCGTTTCGCTCTTACATTCGGGGCTGACGCTGATTTTATTTATTGAGAAAATCTTTATATTCCCCTGCGATAATATTACCTTTATCATTTCTTGTACACCACTGTTCCATTTGTTGGTTGTCGATAGCTGCTCATTTTCCTGAACAAATGATTTCATAGTAACTCAATGATGGAGGTCTGGTTGACCAGCATTATTCCTTATCAATGCTGCATTTACTACGACATGCCAAACGTTGCACCTATTTATGAATTGAAGGTGACGTCATGTTGGAATAACCCGAGAAATCCCGAAAAATCCCAAAAGCTGAGAGAAGCAGGCGATCCTAACGAATCTTTTTTCTCTACACCGCCGACTTATTTAATATTGTTACACAGGTCTTGTGAAGAGGTTGCGTTTGGCCACTCTGCAGCTATTTTCCTATTGAAATCGAAATATTTTGACAGGTCCAAATTCCCGATATGTCAAATTTAAAGTCTCTAGAGAAAAATCGGCAAAGTAATTTAGGGGTCTTTAGTCATGAATCTTTTGAACAATTTTTTAAAAATTGTAGACTGTAAGAGTTTATAAGATTTTGTTCGTAATATGACTCCATAATATATTACCAATGCTACAGACATATAGATTTGCATATATGTAAAATTTTGGTGTTTTAAGGGCGTGGAACAAATGCCTAGATGTCTGCTTACGGAACGAAATCACACACAGGCAACACACAAGTTCATGTTTATAATTATGTTTAAGATTATTGTTTATGTTTATAAAACGTGTGCCCAAAATGTCTTTACCATTGTAATTTTTTTCATTTCGTGACCTATACTGAAGATTTTGCTACAAAGGTAGCCAAAATTTCAGCATCTAAGTTGTGGGTCAAGATTGAAATAACGAATTAATTAATGCAACCAAATTTCGCTTGGGAAAAGTTACGGAAACTTTTATTGAGATTTTATACACGATATTTTCAAAATATGCCCCTTCACCAATTTTACAGGGTAATAAAAGTGTTTTTTTTTGTCTAACCCATTAGCTATGGCTTGGCTACTATTCTTCCAACTCTGGCAAAATACTTTTCAGGAGATCATAGTTGGCGTCAGATATTGTCTGAGTTATTTTAACCATTTAACTGGAAATTTATCACCCAATAAAGACCTTAAGCTATCTTACGGGACCATATTATTTTATTGTTTTTTTTATAGGTTACCTAGGGATTTTTCACACACAATAAGATACATCAATAAATCGTTAAATACGTCAATATAAGTAAGTTGGCATTTGCAGCAATTCATTCTAGCACTTCAGTATATTTAGTAAAGGAGAAAGTATTGTAAACAAATACAATGAGAAATAGCAGATAAATCTATTGATACTTTACTTTTGGCAAAGTTTTGCCTGGCAAAGTGATTATATTGCCAAAGCCAGACACCAGGAAATATGAAGATTTCGATTTTAAGGTAATTCTTTTATTTAAAATAAGGAAGTCTTTAACAATTGTATTTTCCGATTATCTGGGCAGACGTTTAAACAAAGCCAACAAAAACAAAACAAAAAACAACAACAAAAAAAACGTACGGATACAATTTTGAATAGATTTTTAATTTTTATTTTTGTTGCTTTTTTTAATTTCCTCTCATTTTCTTTTTTACGTATACAATTTGAAAATACACAGATTTTTTGTCATTTGTTTTTTTAATTTTAGACCATATATGCTGTTTTGTCACCAAATAATATTATTTCATTAACTTTTGAAAGTGTTTGTGGTATGTTTTTGAAAGTATGGTGTTAAAACACTTGGGGAATTTTGGTGATTTTTTTAGGTTTACGGAAATAAGAGATTTAAAAGAAAGAAAGTACACTTTGGGCAGTAGATATACAGCAAGACTTTAGAATCGTAATACGTGAGTTCGAATCCCAGTCGTCCCTTTGATGTTCATAATTGGACTAATAACCTTAAGAAAGGTATGAATTCCTACATTCCATCCAGTTATGTATTAGATTGTGCATATAATGTTATTTTTAAAAATTCGTCTGGACAAATGAACGTTTACCATAATGGACTTAGGAGAGTAACGCGGGAAAAACAGACTAGAGTTGCAGTACAGTCAAAAGGAAGCGATCAGAACGTTTGTGTGTGGCAGTGTTGGGTATCTGGAGGAATAAGACTGGTCTCAAGATATAAAAATAATTAATAAAAAAATAAAACCGGTAAATTCTTGTGTCTCTTCTTTAATTAACTTTCGTTTTCAGCCAAAACAGTCCTGCAATCCCAGACAAAATCACAGCGCACATGGAGTGATTGCCCAAATAAGGAATCAACACGTATGTTAAGAAATTATTATTAGGTTGTCCCAAATTTCTAGGAAGCGTTTCAAAATTGTAAGATTCCAAACAATCTTAATCGCACTATCACCAAATCCAAAAGCTTGCATATCGATGGCAGAAAAGTCCCGTGAAATGATGGTCTTTATTTCGAGAAATACATTTTTTGTTCATATTGTTATCACTTGAGTAAAATTTCAAAGTGTTACGAACTTTTGGGATAAGATCTTTGTTGGGCAGCTTTAAGTTCAATTGTTATTTGAGAAACTTAAAAAATATTAGAAACTATATAGTTGTACATAGTGTTACAAAATAATTGGACAGAAGATCTTAGGAGAACTGCTTGAAGTTGATTTTTTTGACCGAGCAGCTTACACAAATATGTCAAACTATATACTATATCATACTATGTTATGATAACGAATTATCATATGAGTTAAATATCAGGGATTTTAAGCTCTTATTTACCAGTTGCCTTTACTGGAATCAAAGTGACAGCAAGTCTAATCGCGAAGCTCTGGACTTCTAACCACTAGGCTGTTAGTCCCCTTACTACCATAGTCCTATTCGTATATTTTACTTTATATTTTATATTTTCAGTTAATTTGAAGAGAACACAAATTAATTATTGTATATAAGCTGCAAAAAGACTACATTTCCTATTGTCAAAGTGTCATTTGTCAGTATTATTTCATGAAAAGATATACTTACATATCTGCAGAAACTTGAGGAGGTGTATTTACATTTGTCACACACTGTATATGGTAATGTATATAAAGAAATGAGAATAATAATAATAATAATAATAATAATAATAATAATAATAATAATAATAATAACATTCTTTTATGAAATATATATGGTTTACGAACCAGTGTCTTGTTTAAATTTGCAATATAAAACAATCAGATGGATTAAAATATAATTCGATAAAGTTATAAAAACTGATAACAACACCTATCAAAAAAACAACTAAAAAGTACAATGCATCTACCCCAGAGAAATCCAAAAGCGCTTGGTACTATAATATATTTTTTAAAAGGGTCAAAGAAAAAATGAAATAGACAGAAACATTATTTTTCTTTTTATCAAATTTGTTTAAATGAAAGAATACTGCCTAAATATATATATTTTGTAGAAATAATGAACTACTACATTGTAAGTCACTGAAAACAACAATAAATTTTACTTATATGAACATATTTTTTCTCTTTCAGAATTAATTAATTGAAAATTCATAAGCCAATAAGAATAACGATACTTTGATTTTCGTATATAAACACAAAACAATTAATTTGATGTCAATAGTTTTCGATATTTTCATTGATTTAGTTCATCAAATTTCTATGACATTGAGGACAAACCATTTTTCTTTAAGCGCATCTCGAGTGCACTACTTAAATGAATATACCTGGCTTTCGTGACAATCGATAATTGTTAGATGCGAACTGAAACTGTACTCTTTTCTAGAATGGTTTAGAGTAGAAATACAATTTTAAAAAATCTATATATTTAAAATAATGTGGGAATGACAGTTTTATGAAAATAAATCCCAGGAAAACAAAAAAAGGAAGAACGATTATAAGCACTGAATTTTTAAAAGAAGTTGCAATTTAAAAGAATTATAAGAACATTGCTGTTACTGAAGACCTACTCTTCATATCACTGGATTTACTTATTTCAATTGAGGAGATATCTACTTGTATCATCCGCACATTCCATGTAGCTATGGATTAAATATTGTTAAGAAAACGAGGAAGTCCACTATGGACAGTGGAGATGGTGTCGAATTTAAAAATTATGATATGAGAGTTTGAATCCCAATCGTTCAGTTAAATGTTCACATTTCAAATAATACTTTTTAGGAAAACTTGAATCTCCAAATTACCCACAGCTTTCGATTAAATATAACATATTGTGTTCTTATTCAATAAACTACTTAAGGACAAAAATAATGGTTATGGAAAATAGCTGCTCTCTGCATTAAATTACATCAAATGATTGATATGCCGTAAAACAAAAAGAGACAAGTTAATAGTTGTTGAAAAGTCTTTGACTTAGAATACATGTGTTTAGGATAAAAGACATTTCCGATAATGTGGAAGCCAAGCTGGACAACGGTTTCACATTCCTGATGGGCATATGTGAGCGTTGCCATGAAATAAATTGGGAACATAGGTGATGCGAGAATGCCATCGGGTTTGACACTGTTGTCAATAGCAATTTGTTATGATGCTGAGCCGCAAAGCTGAAAAATGTGCTTTCCTGCCATTGCGTAGTTGACAAAGCACAGTGTCAATGCTGCGTGGTCAACCGTGTTTTCCAAAAAATAAACATGTACGGTCACACGTTAGAAACACCAGTTCCCATCGGATTAGCAAAGTTAAGCAACGTTGAGCCTGTTCAGTACTTAGGTCAAATCACGCCTGAGACCATGGTTCCTGCCAGAACAAGGATGTTAAGCAACGTAAAGCCTGTTCAGTACTGAGATTAGTCAAAACACGTTGGAGTCAGGTTCTCCCAGATCACCAAAGTTAAGCAACCTGAAACCTATTCAGTGCTAAGAAGGGTAATCACTTACAAATACCAGGTACCGTACCGATCTGTTGTTCTTGGCATTAAGAATCAAATCCATTCAGGATTCCAACTGATAGGCATTCCCTGATCACCAAATCCTTTTACAAGTCTTATTCGATAAAATCCAAAAGATTATTATTAACAAAGTATTTGATGAGAATCCTGATTTCATAGAGATAGTAGCAGAATAACCATGCTTTCCCTGCGCAAATCAGGAAACATTTGTATTTTGACAAAAACTTATATGATTCAGCTAACTAAGTTGCACATCTTTTAAAATGGTGCCAAACAGCTCTTTCGATTTTACTCGATCTCATCAATGACACGGAATAATGCTAACATTTCTAAAACCAAGGGGCATTCGACCACGTAATGCCCAACAGTTCTAAAATGTGTGGCTCATGACACAGATATGCTTTCATAATCAGAATTTCCATGGTTGAACTATTAATAAAAGCCACGCTTTTCCGTCTAGAAGCCTATTTTTTCGAGTACATATTTTGGTTACTTTTCAGGGCTATTACGAAACAGCTCTTCCCTCTAGAACACTCCCAGACACATCAATTAGAATTGGTGAATTTTCAAGAAAATCGACCCGTCAGTTTCGGATTCAAGAAAGAACGAACTCACAAACATACAGTCGTACAGACAGACACACAGACAAAAGTTATATTTATATATAAATTCATGTAAGATGCACGGATTTATGATTATTATTATCGTTTTATTTGTATTCTTCTTCTTACAAGTTCTTTATCCATTATCATTATAAGTATTTGCTATTTATAAAATATTGTAAAATAATGATGGAGGAGTCTCCTGTATTACGTGATCATTTTCCTTTTATCTTAGAAACATTTTAGAATCATCTGTTAATCACTGTTAAGGGAATCGAAGGAATTCTAAAACTATGATATGATAGAAGAGTCGGGGCCTTTGAATTACGTGAAAAATTGATGAGCTTTAAGAAGGAGTCCGTGATTTTAAAAAACCCACAAATGGACAGTGATTATTTAGAACCATCTAATTGTTCGTTTTCTTCGATAAGCTTCTATTCACAATCTTATATAACGATTTTGGCAGAGAGAAGACTAAAGAAAAACTGTAAAAAAAACAACATTTCTTTGCCTGTGTTTTACCTCATATCAACCTTTTTTGGTCATTTAATGCCGATAACAATCATTTCTGACAGACGTGTTTTGGTCCATGCGTATTTTTTTTATAGCTTCATAAGTACTATTTAATTCATAGCTAGAAGAAATGTGGGGTTCAAGAACAGACAGCTCGTCATAAATAAGATTGGCAAGAGCCGCTCCAACTGTCATTTAACTCACATTTGTTGTCAATAAAGGAAGAAAGAAATGATTAAGAAATCTATAAACAGTGACTATTGATGAACCTCCAAATTGAGAACAAGAAACGGTAAACCTTTCTTTACGAATTAAATCAGCTAAGGGTTACTGTAATAAAGGGTGGACCAGTGGTAAATATTGGACTGTGGAATCGTATTTTACGAGTTCAAATCATCAGTTGCCGAGGAGGCTCGTTCAATCTGGGGAGTAAGTATAACACTGATGTATGGATAGCACTGATTCTAAAATCCCGGGTAGATGAGACTCAGTGAATATAATGAGCATGTAGAACTGTCCATTTGCGTAACTTGGTGTGGTGCTCGATGGAGCATATGTCAGTAAATTATATTATTTTCTTCCTTTAAATTTTGTGTTTTGGAGTTTTCATTTTTTTGTTTTTGTGAATTTATTTAATACAATATCTTATTCCTAAAATATTTCAGATTGCGATTCAGAAGTTGCTATTTCCAAATGTAAAAAATTGTATTTCGAGTATTGGAGTTACATTTTTATATCTGCGTTTCTTCTGAACAGAGTAAATCCGTTTCTTTTCAAACCAAATGGAAGCAAATATAATTGAAAGTAATTTCAAAGTAAGCCTATTTATCTCTGATCCCCTTTCCGTTGGAAGGAAATTAACTCTGAAGGGTTTCCCTACCCGGATTGACACATCACAGATTCAGTCGTATGCAGTGACAGTTGTTCCCTTTTATTCAAAGAAATTAGTCATTGATCCGCGTTATACTGACAAGATTAAATCAAAACTTTAACAAGAAAGAGCTTCAAAATCTGTATTTCGTATCGCAGAGATTGTTTCTAATTTCAAATGATGTGATTAGACTCCAGAAAACCTCAAGTTCAATTTTACAATTTAATCCCGTGCCGCTATAGAACGGGGTTACATTTGTCTTGCTTATCTTGCTGTAGGATATCTATATACATATATATCGGTGTCGGATATCTATCTAAAAAATTGCATGTACCTTAAACAGCTTACGACCATTCCGAGAACACGAGAACAGTTAAATATTAATAAAATTAATAAACAAGTATTAAGAATTATTGTTAAATAAAGATGTATCTACTACACACACACACACACACACACACACACACACTCAAACACACACGCATATTTATATGTGTGTGTGTAAGTGTGTGTGTATATATTTAAAATATTAATATGTTTTTATAAATGAAATAAATTTTCAATTCATCATTGTAGAATTTTTCGTTTTTTTTAAGTCGAACTATATTAGATTTTTTTAAAAATGCGATCGTATTTTTTCCTAACTTAACAATAAATATTAAAGTAAAAACAACCGACTTGTACAATTATTTTCCCAATGTATAAAACGTTAAGTGTTTATGAAAATGATTCTTTATTTCGACACATGCTTTAAAGTTATTTATCATTATTTCCCACCTATCTATCTATCTATCTATCTACATAAATATATATCTATATATAGTGAGGGGAAGTCGATTTGGCCTAGTAGATAGGCAGTTGGACCTTAGAATCATATACCAGTATCGGGTATAGATTAAACCGTACACCAAAAAACTTCAACCCAAAAACACCGGTGAGAGATTTTAACTGGTATTCGTTTATTTACAAAAATACAGCAACACGCTTGTCAGTATTTCTTGCAGCAAGTTTTGTGCTGTTCAGAGTGGGTGTGTATAATTGTCAAAATGGGCTATCATTGCTTAGCGGTGGGGGTGAGGTGGTGAGGCGGCCAAGAGGCGACTAGAACTGCTAGGAAAATTAGCTGTCCTGGCTGTTTCTCCTTCCTTCCTGCTCTCTTCGACTCTGGTGAATATATACATTCGTTGTTCATTGTTCTTCACTTAAAGGTCAGAACCTCAAAGGTCACCTGTGGCCTCATTGTCTTTTCGGCCGATCCTGGCTATGGGACACCTCCACTCCTGCCCACACACCTCGTGTCTACCACACCTTTACCAGTTGGTAATTTAATGCCGGAAGATATTCCCACCACCTTAATGTATTACAAATATCCATGAAGATCGCGCAGATGAGAGTAGAAATCCGTATAACATGAATAAAATGAATTATTAAAGCTCATATACTAAATTTAGAAAATTAGTATCTATTGTGAAGATACCACTGAAGATGAGAATAGAAATCTGAATAACCTGAATAAGGATAACAATCATATCAGCTAAAAGATTATTTCAGCTGTCTCAGGCAGATGAGGCTCGTTAACTCGGGAGAGTAATTCATCTAGGTGAAGGGAAACACTGATTACAAAAGCCCAGTATGAGCACATAAAAATGGCCTTGTGCCTAACTTGGGCTGGTGATTGACCAAGTAAATATAATATCAGCTAAAAGATTCAGACAATATTTATTGTGAGGATACAATGACGATGAGAGTAGAAGTCAGAATAACTTGAGTAAAGATAATGATCAAAACTTATCTCAGAAATTCAAGCAATCAACATACATTGTGAGAGTTTCGTAGAAGATGGAAGTAAAAGTCCTTTTAACTTCAATAAAGATAAAGATCTATCTTTCCATTTGAAATGAGCCAATAAAAATGGCCTTGTGCCTAACTTGGATTCGTGCTCGACCAAGTAAATATTTACCTTTTCATTTGTTTTTAAGTAAAAGCTGCTTATGGACATGGCGGCCAGTTAACGAATGTGATTAAGTGTCCTGCTTATTGGAAGTAATTATTTCATTAAAAAACAACACGTGCAATAATGACTGACACCGAGAAATGAAGGGGAGTGGGCATTTTAACTACAGGCATTACATGTCCTCTAAAACAAATTGATTGTATGAAGCCAACTCGCCTCCGATTTCAATGACAACGTTGGAAACAACAACATCAAAAAATAAAAATAATAATAATGAGGACAAAGCAAAAAAAACAAAATTGAAGTCAACTAATTGTTATGATCCAATGTTTATAGCTTCTATTAAAGACAAGACCAGTGGGTTCAAATAGGATGAAGGCTGTTATTTTGACATTCAATTAAATGCAATTCATTTTATTTGCAAAATGAAATGAATATTCGAAAAGTTAAAAAAAAAAACATTTAAAAAAACGAAGGAAAGATTTTAAAATGCTAATGAACTTGAAGAAAGATATAGCTTCATTAAGCATCTATATTAATAAAATCCTGTGTAAACGTGTCTGTCTCTCAGCAAGGTTTTCATAATCAACAACTCACTGTTACCTTATCTATATTAATAAAGTGCTGTGTTCATGAGTTTGTCAGTCTCAATCCAAGAAATTCTAGAATTAATTAGTCCTTTAGTGGTATTCGAGTCTCTTAGGGAAAATCCGACTTTTAACATTATAAAGGACTTTGGCTTGTTATTCTTAACCGGGGGTTACGCGGCTTACCATACCGTAAAAAATCTCTTATAAAACTGCCGATTTTTCGCTCCGTACTATCTTTTATGCTAAGATAAGAGCTTGAGTTTGGGAGATGCAAATCCACGCAAGCAAATTCCAATACGTCACTTCTCCAAAATATCGGATTGGATACTGTTAGTTTACATGGCCATACTAAGAAGTAATCTTCGCTAAAACAGTTCCCACGGCGAACCAGTACTGGATCGGACCCTTAGGATCATCAATTTGCTAGCTCGTCCGTGTTCAAAATTAATACCATCTCGCTTTCATACAATGAATTCCTTGCCCTTGTTAATAATCGTATTATTATTGTATCATTCTGGCCTGATAAAACACAATCCTTTTCAGAGTTGTATTTTGTTACTACTACGCGTTTGTGAATCATACCGGCAATAGTTCTAAAAAACGGAAATGGCCCTGCTTGATAAAGTCATAAGCATATTAATTAAAAGGTAAATAGCACCTGGTGGCCAACCATCTCACGCCCAACATGTTATGTCATATAAATAGGGGGCATTACTTAGGGAACTACACTCATATATAGATAAATAGGAAACATCACTATTGGAACGACCCTCATATATAGGGTGTTTCCATAACTTGGACAGAAGGTTACATATTTATCACATTAAAATATGTACACACATATATAAATACTTTTAAAATAAAGTATTCATATATATGTATCTATGTGTGTGTGTGACAGAGAGAGAGCGCGCGTCTGTGCGTGTGCGTGTGTTTGTGTGTGTGTGTGTGTGTGTGTGTGTGTGTGTGTGTGTGTGTGTGTGTGTGTGTGTGTGTGTGTGTGTG
>JAYKTE010006935.1:0-16109 GCA_036873565.1 Xipholeptos notoides
ATATATATATATCTAACTGTAAGTATTAAAGACAATATTTGACTGTGCTTGACTTGTTCAAATTATAGAAGAGAGATAGATTGTTTGTTGTGCTTCAAAAAGTAAGTGATCTTTCCCTTTGTTTTGAATTGGGGTTTTTTACAACAAATTTTGCAGCAGTAATTCCAAGCAAATAACAATGGCAATAATTATACCAATAATAGTAATAACAATCCAAATCCACGAGAATATAGTTGTATCCATCTGGCAAAGAAGTTGCGCAACAACTGAAAATTAGGGTTCTTGTACTGGTTTATATAATATAGTTTGCATCCATTTGTAATCTTATGATGATCAATTACGGAAAATTCACAACAAACTTTTTCTTTATGATAAAAATATCTTTATATTTTTATTCTTTTTTTGAAACATTTTGAAGAGAAAATAAGTGGGTTCCTTTTTTATGTAAATTTATATATATATCCTAACTTAACTCCGGCACTGAACAACAACCCATCCTCTCTCCCCTAAGCTGATATAGTTCTAGGGTCAAAAATATTTATCTGTCCTCACTTCAAGTCTTGATCGATAACAAAAATCCTCTCTAAATATCTCTAATTTTTAAAATCAAAACAAGTCACTGATTTTCTAGTTTCTCAAAATCAACTATAAACAAAGCTTAATATAAACAAATCACCATCTAGTTCTTAGACATAAACTAAGCTATAGTCTATACTCATCAACCTAACACTTGCCTATCACATATAGAAAGATCAAAGGCCTCACCTGTCATTCCAAGACCAAATCAACCCTAAAACTACACTAAAATTTAACAAAATTTCTTATTTCCATGGCATTCACTAGCTAGCAATATGCCAGGTTACACATTCTATTCTCTGATTGGTGATTCTTCCACACACCCAGGTATAAACCAGATTGCTGGAGTGTTAACGGTCATACCCTATTGGCATTAGACCAAAAATATTGCAACATTTCTTGGAACAGTTTGCCAAAATGTCTTTGTGAAACAAATTGATTTTGGCAGAGAAACAACAATCGGATAATCTGAGTAAAATCCTTAAAAATAGATTAGGATTAAAGAGAGTTATTTGTTCTTTTTGTGTTGCTGATGGATTTTTTTTTAACCTTTCAGATTCGTGATGGTTTAGATGTTGACAGTGTTCTGATTGGACGATATTGCATGGACGAAAAGGTTTCCTTGACAACCACATCAAATCACATGTATTTGAAATATGTGCCATTCCGAAATTATAAACAGGAATTTTACTTAGATTGGAAAGCTGTAAATAATGAAACAGCCTTGGCTTTGCTTGAAGAGGGAAGTGGTAAGAAATAAGGAGGGAGGGGAGAGAGAGAGAGAGAGAGAGAGAAAGAGAAATTGCGATTGAGGGAGAGAAATTAGAGGGATAGATTGAAAGAGAGAGGTAGATAAATTGAGAGAAATAAATAAAGATAGAGAGAGAGAGAGAGAGAGAGAGAAAGAGAGAGAGATAGAGAGATGGGCATATAAAGAGTAAGATAGGGAGAGATATAAAGTGAGAATAATAGATTGAAAGAGCAAGAAAAAGATACAAAATAAAAGAATTTATACTTACAATCATTTTGATCCTCCTCTTAACCATCATACATACTATAATGATACTAATCCTCCTCTTAACTATCATACCCCTAACCATGATCATCATAATCATCTTAACCATTATACCCCTAACTATAATCTGCATAACCTACCTCTTAACCATGATACCCCTAACTATATTCATCATAATCCTCTTCTTAACTATCATACCCCCAACTCTAATCATCTTATAAACATAATTTTCCTTTATTCACATTTTCCTATTTATTTATCGTTTTCCTTTTTCTTTTTCACAGTCTCTACACCAAAGTGTTTCACAACACTAAAAGCGATCGATATCGCCCAGAATTTTACGTCCCCTGGTTATCCAAATCTTTATCCGCCCAATTTATCTTGTAAATGGTTTATTTATACTTTAAAAGGATTCATGGTGGTCGTCGATTTTCTGGTCGTTGATTTAGATGATAGATGTTATCGTGATTATATCCGATATCAAGACAGTAAGTATTTCTGATTTATAAAACTTTAAATTGGTTTTGATTTTTTCTCGGTTATAATTCCCCTTGTCACCATGTTAGTTACTTAGTCAGTACTTAGTACTTGTGCTGTGAGACCTGATCTCACCCCATAGTGGACTTATCCAGATCCTATATAATCAGCTCCTAAGAGGGGGTCTAGTGAGTAATATGGGGTCTAGTGAGTAATATAAATAATAATAGCTAGTAGAATCCGTGGAAATTCCAATAATAATTGTTTTTTTAAAAAAATGTATCAAGTTTTTTCAAACTTACACAATAATAAATCCTCTTAAGAACTTGACTTTTTTAAAGATATAAAACAAAATAAACAAAAAAGATAATTTGAAACCTTAGACTTTAAAACAACAATGTTTTTTTAATTTTTCCACTGGAAAAAGTTTTAATTATGTATTTGAAGGGTCTCCAATGTGATGTGAAGGTGTTTTTTGCCTAGTGAAAAGTTCAGTTAAGAGATTGGGTTCTCAGCTCAATGCAAAGACATAAAGCCAATTTGAAACAAAAATACTGTCAATTAAATCTGTAATTAAGCATGTTATTGCCCCTAAATCTAACTGTAAACATATTGTCTAGTATATGACCAACTCCATGGAAGGATTAGATTTTTTTAAAACCTCAATAAAAATAAATACTTTATTCTTTCTTAAGTTCTCCTTTTTTTCTCTTTTCAATAGAAAATGGTCGCTTTCGTAAAGTTTGTGGAACGAATCTCCCTAATCAGCCACTTCAATCTAAAGGGAGCTCTATGGCCTTGACCTTTAAAACAGATAACACTAGGCATGGGCAAGGATTTGTAGCTTCTTACAAAAGGCGTAAGTAATCTTGCTTTTATCTTTTTGTTTATGAGGTGCAGGAACCAGTGTGGGTCGCTATAACGAGTTGTGTTTTTTGTTAGAACACATTGTCTCTTCTCTGTTGTACAACAATCAACTGAACCTTGTTCCTGCATACTGAAATCACTAAAAAAAGCCAATGTAAAGAATTATGATGACATTTAGAACAGATGTTTATTACCAAAATTCCATTTTCAAAATGGTATAGTAATAACTGCCTGCACTTTTACTCTCCTGGTCTTCTTTGATCTCCATCGAACACTTATCTTTTCCATTTGCTCATGGAAATCAGTATAAATTAAAGATATGCTTTTTTAGAATCCTTGGGATGAGGCTTGATAATATGTACAACTATTTTTTAGACTGCTGTCCTCATCCTTGTTATTGTTATCTTCACAACGTTTCGGCCGATGAACCCTTCGGCCATCTTCAGGTGATCAAATTCGGGAACCTTCTTGTCTTAATTGGGAGTCACAGAATTTCAAACTTAACCCTTTATTCAAACCACAGGAGTAAGCCTGTTCTCGTTCTCATAATCATGACCAGATAGTGTTGAATCCTTGGAATCACCTGAAGATGGTCGAAGGTTTCATCAACTGAAATGTTGTGAAGATAAAAATAACAAGGATGAGGACAGCAGTTTGACAATAGTTATACAAATTGTAAACAAAAGCAGAAAAATAAAACTAACATTTTTTACCATGCAGCATTTTGAATATTCTTTATTTTTTTATTCAGAAGTATAACTATTTTACAAAGTAAAATTTTATTTGCAAATAATAATCTTTTGTTTAATGATCAAAAAAGTACAGTTAGTGTTCTTATCAATTATTATTATTAATTATATGTTGTGATCAATTGTCAATATCCGTGATCAAATGATCAAATTAGACCAAAAATATTGAAACCATAAATAAGCCATAAACTGAACCTGGAGAAGTCGATTTGGGCCAGGGGGTAGGCAGTCGGACTCCAAAATCGTAGTACGCGAGTTCGAATCACAGTTGTTTCATTTGCATTCATATTTCGACTAATACAGTTGGGAAAGGAATGAATCCCCACATTCCTACCATCTATGGGTCAAATAGTGCTTACCGTATTATTAAAATAGTAAGTGTAAACAATAAAAGTTTCTCAAAAGTGACTGTTCTCGGCATTAAATGACCTTAGAAGGTTGATATGAAGTAAAACTAAAACAAACTAACAACTGAACCCTTTCAAAGAATCAAACTTAGGTTTTTCTCTCTTTGATACTCTTGAACATTTTTTGGTCTCAGAATTCCAATTGATTAGTAAAACCTTTATGGCAAAATCTTAATTTCTAATTAAAATTGAGATGAAAATTGAAAACTAATTTGAAAAACTATAACTTCTAATTTCTTTTTTCTTCATCTTTCCATCTCCCTCTTTCTGTTTTTTTTTTCTTTTTTAGAGTGTGGTGGTAAGGTTACACTTGATAGTCTTTGGTTTTTTGGAACTACACAGTATGAAACGGACTGTGATTGGTTGGTGACAACAACGATGTACAGTACGATTGATATAACTGTACGTTGGTACCATCGCAATTTGAATTGCTCTTTGAATTTATTGCAGGTAAGAGAAGAATTATTTTAAGGAATGGAGAGAGACAGGAGAAAGAATAGGGAGGAGGAGATAAATGGTGAGAGGGAGAATAGATTGTGAGAGGCAACAGAGATAGAGAGAGAGAGAGAGGAAGAAGAAGAGAGAGAGAATAGATTGAAAGAGGCAATCGAGAGATACAGGGCTAGAGAAGGACAGAGAGAAGAGATTGGGAGAGGCAACAGAGAGAGAGAGGGTGAGAGAAGAAGAAGAAGAAAGAAAGAGAGAAAATGGAGAGATAGAGGGAAGGAAAAGAGAGGTAGAGAAGAGATTGAAAGAGGTAATGGAGAGATAGAGAGTGGGAGAGTAAGGGAGAGGAAAGATTGTGAAATTAATGCAGAGCTAGAAAGAGAAGTGGGAGACAGATAGACGCAGAGCTACAGGGAGAGAGAGATAGAGAAATTTGTTACTTCATTCTTTATATTCCTCTCTGCCATTCATCTCTCTTTCTCTATCCTTTTCTTTCTTCAAATTCATTTCTCTCTTTCTTTGTTTGTAGATTTGTTCTCTTTTTCTCCTGTAATATAACGCAAGATCTTTGATGGTCTTCACCATTAAATGTATTATATACAATATATACAGGGTGATCCACAGTGAACCTCCCAACAATACCCTTAATTCAATAATAATAATACATTTATTTTTCTCAACACAATTCGGTCCTGTAGATTTCATTGTACAATGATACATCTCTCTCTCTTTTTCTTTGTAGATTTGTTTTTTCTCTCTTTCTCTAGCTATCATTTCCTCTCCTCCCCCTTTTATCCCTCTCCATCTCTGTCTTTGTAGATTTGTTTTCTCTCCTTTTCCTTTCTCCCTCTCCAGTTTTAGACTTGTTATCTCTCTCTCTTTCTCTCTCTCTCTCTCTAATTTCCTCTTCCTTTCATCTGTCTTTCTAATTGCTTATCCCTTACATTTCTCTCTCTCTCTCTCCCTAATTCCCCCTCTCTGTATAATTTCCTCTCCCTTTCATCTTTCTCTTTCTCTCTGTAGGTATATGATGGAAGGAATTCTAACTGGCCAATTCTCTTCAACTTTGCAAATCAGTCTTGTTCCGTAAACAACCTCCAAATCAAAAACTTCAATTCCTCCGGACGACACATCTACATCAAATTCCGGCATGACCCACAATTCTTGCTGCAAGTCATGTTAAAAAAGCGAGGCAATGACTGTGGTGGACGTATTGCTTTAAGTGAAGCCATCACAAGTGGATATATTCAATCGGTGAATTACCCAGAAAAATATCCAAGCTATGTGAGGTGTGAATGGGTCATTCATGCCCCAGGAATACACCGGATACAAATTGATTTTGAGGATTTCAATATCAGAGGGAACAGAAGGTAAAAAATTCCTTTTTTTTCAAACTGATTTAATCTTTAGCCTTACTTACTCAAAAGGATCTTTATCTGAGGGTTTATGTCGCGAGGCCGGCCCTGTGTGTCACACTCTCTACTTTGGCTGAAATCACAGAAAAGTCAACACAAAAGCTTTGATCACATTTAGAACAAATGCTTCTTAAAAAAACACCCTTCTCCTGCCCTACTGTAATGGCCCTGCAACTTTTTATGTTCCTGATTTCGTTTTTATATCTATTTGCCTAAGTCAAAAACATAAATTTGTGTCAGATGGATATTGGTGAGCAGTGATATCACCCATGCTGATACCTAAGGTACATTACCATTGTCCTAAGTAGATATAATCATGTCAGCTATGGTTTTTCGGAATCCTTGGGATGATGCTCGATAATTTGTGCAACTATTTTTCAGACTGCTGTCCTCATCTTTGTTATTGTTATCTTCACAAGATGTCGGCTGATGAACCCTTCAGATGTCTTCAGGTAATTGAACTTGGGAACCTTCACCTGAAAACGGCTGAAGGGTTCATCGGGTGAAACGTTGTGAAGATGACAATAACAAGGATGAGGACAGCTGTCCAAAAAAAATTGTACAAATCATGTCAGCTACTTCATAAACTTATGTTATCATTGACCCATGCTGACAAATAACATTACTTACACTTGGAATTTTATTTTTTTTATTTGAATTTTTTTTATTGTTTTCCAGATGTCGATGGCATAAATTAGAATTTCGTGATGGCGGTTCGAAAACATCTCCTTTAATTGCCAGGTTGTGCGGAAATAATAATGTCAGCACAATCTATTCACAAAAGAATGTGATGTACATTCAATTTAACACTGGCTATAATCGCAAATCAAAAGGATTCAAGATAAAATATTCAATAGGTGAGTGAAAAAACCACTAAAGAAAAGATACAGGGGTTGTTCCAAAAATAATGCCTCCAATTCTTTTTATATACAAGTCATACCAAAAAATAATGCCTCCTATTTTTTTTTATATATGAGAGTCGTTACAAAAATAAAACCTATTTTTTTCATATACAAGAGTCATTCCAAAACTAATGCCTCCTATTTTTTTCATATATGAGGATCGTTTCGAAAGTTTAATTATTTTTCTATTTGTTTATGAACATTTCAAAAAATAATATTTAGCCAATATTTCAAAAAATTAAAGTATTGAAATGACAAACAGTTTTAATGACCTAAAATAATGTTGATTTCTGTGACATTATTTTATACTAACCAATATCTAAGATACTACACTAATAGTGGCAATGGGTCTTATATTCATTTTATACTCATACATCTTGCTGACAGGCATTAAATTAATAAATTATTTGTCTACAAACTATTTGTTTACAAGTCATACTGTTACATTCTCATAGAAGTAACAAAAAAACAAACATTAAAGATGAAATTATATTTGTGAAATGATACAAATTTATTTACAAAGGGAAAAACTAAAAGTTTAGCAAATATTTTTACATGTGTTAAGGGTACACACGTGGGTTTGGGTTTACTGCTAAGCCCTTAAGGAGAACAAGCAAGGGGAAAAGAAGACAAGCTTTTACGAGGGAGAAGGAAAGGTAGTAGAAACTTAAAGGAATGGTCAGTCAATATATTTAATGGCTACTCTAGCTAAGAGGAAATTATTAAGAAATATAGATAAGAATTTCAATGGTCAGTAAAATAGGAGAAAATTTTGGTAACTACCACTGGTCTCAGGATTCTTTCTGAAGACTTTCCGCAGTTGGTGATATATTGGTTAAAAGAATCTTTTGGTAGGACTCTGGGTCCATGAATCAAAAGCCGTAGTTCTAGGCTTGGCGAATTTTAGCTGACAACTGGCTAATGGGCCTTGAAAAAACTATAGTGGGTTGACCCAAGACCTTCTGGGACCTAAACATTCTAGATTGTGACCTTACAGCTACTTAGAGATTTAAACATTAGGGTTTTATTTCTACTACTACTTCTAGTACTCTATTTTATATTTAATTATTTTAACAACCTTTAAATAAAATATTATTATAAATGCTCCCTCATCACAATAAGCTAAAAATTTGGTATTAAATAAATTTGACATGCTACTTGAAAAAAGGAAGCCATAATTTAATTTTAGAAGAAAAACTGGCTAAATGTACAATATTGGTTATTGCTAGGGCTGTGACAATATGCTTTTATTAAAGAATATTCTTGTTATAGCCCTATTTTTTATGGCTGTGACAAGAATATTCTTTAATAAAAGCATATTGTTACAACCTTACTAAGAACTACATAATTAAAAGAAATGGTAAAATCGCAAAATAGTCAAGTAACCACAAGAATATTATTTGAAAAAAGCATATTGTCACAGGCCTAGTTATTACAGTCCTCCATAAGAAGAAAAGATCTTTTGTTTATCTTTTTTTAGACAAAATATTTCTACAAAGTATGGATTAAGAATTTATAAAGAAATTTTGTGTATTGGTTATTATTGTCATCTAAAAAATAATCTTTTATTTATCTTTTTTAGACAAAATGTTTTTACTAAATATGGATAAAGAATCTATAAAGACATTTTGTGTATTGGTTATCATCGTCCTCCATATCTACAAAAATTTTTGTTTATCTTTTTTAGACAAAGTATTTCTACAAAATACAGATTGTGACATTTTGTTAAAATATGATGATTGAAAAAAAAAAAGAATTTCTAAATCTTTCACCAACAAAATTGTTTTTTTAAATAGTTGACATCTTTCTTTCTTTTTTTTTTTTTGCTTGGATCTCCAAAGCAAAATGCGGAGGTTCAATCGTGGAAGAAAGTGGAGTCGTGAAAAGCAAGAATTATCCACAAAATTATGAAAATAATTTAAATTGTACATGGAATGTCGAAGTAGCGAGAGGTCATTCAATCTACTTGAACTTTTTGGATTTAAAATTGCAACGATCAGTGAATTGTACGAAAGATTATGTGGAAATTAAGGAGTTCATAGAAGGAGGTAAGTTAAGTATATTTTGTGGGAGGAGGAAGGAGAAATGTACTTTTGAGTGGGAGGAGGAAGGGGAGTGTACTTTTGAATATTAGTGTCACAGATATGTTCTCTTGAAAACTGTTCAAGAAGAGTTTTTTCTCATTTAATTAGAATTTCTTTATTTAACTCTTTTTAACCCAAATGTTTTAGTGTTTCTTTCACAAAATTTGTCTTGGCTGATCAGCAATTTTTCTTTGGGACAAAAATACTCAGGGAGGTCCACTTGGGGCAGTGGATAGGCAGTTGGACTTCTGGATCATAATATGTAAGTTATTCCATTTATGTTCACATTTGGGTCAACGCCCTTGGGAAAGGTATGAATCTCCACATTCCCTCCAGCTATGTATTAAATAGTCCATAATGTGTTATCCAAAAAACTATGTGTGGACAAAAAAGGATGTTTCTCAAAATGATTGTTCTCGGCATTAAATGACCTAAAAAGGTTTATATGCTGTAAAACACAAATAAACAAACAATAAAAAATGATCAAAAGATGAGGAATTATAAAAAGTAAAAACTCTTTATGATAGGAAAAGGAAAAAGATTGTCCAAATTGTGAATATCAATCTCAGGTAGTAATGTAATCTAAAAGAAAATATGGTTGAAGTTGCAGTCGCAGCAGCAGCAGTAATCCCAAGAAAATAGTGGTAGTAGTGGTAATGATAATAACCAGTACATTCCACGGTAGTTGATATGTTCAACCCCATATATATGTATACATTAACCTTCCCATCATAATATAAGAAAACAATGAGAATTTCCTTCAATATAAAAACCAGTGGGTCATTGGTTCAGATCAAATTTAAAAAAAAATTTTTTTGAAGACAAATACAGAAAAAATTTGAAGATATTATAAGATATAGAACTACATTGAGGAATCACTCGTTTTTCCATAGATTCAGAAGGAATCAATTTAACCTAAAATCTAATCAGTTAGTAATAGTATTTCTTTATTTTTTCTTAATAATCTGTGGTTTAGCATGTAAGTAATAAGATTTGATATGCATACATCACTTGTCATCTTTTTTGCATTTATTTCAAAGTGATCAGAAAATGTAATGTAACGTTAAAATGGCATCCATTTTTTTCTCCAAATTTTTCTTAACTACTTATCAAATCAAAAGTTAGTTAGGGAATGACATCATGATAACTAATTTGCATAAAGTCCGGTCAAAGTTTCTGAGCATATTAATATAGAGATAATTGTAATAATTATTCCAATAATCCAAGTGGTAAATTAACATAGGTAGAGAGTTTATTCTGTCCAGCCAAACTATCAGAAATAACCTGATATATTGGCTTAGATTATATAATAAAGTTTTTGTATTTTTTGGGGGTGCTTTTTTTGTTTTTTTTTAAAATAAATTTATATTAATTTTGTCTTCTAATTGTTTCATTCTCTTCATACCTGGGTATAAATGAAATGGCCCAGATCTTAATGGATGTATCCAAACTAATCCTTAGATAAAAATAGTGCAACAGGTTGTTTTGTTTAATAACATTAACCTCAATTACTTTTGATAAAAAAAACAACTTGAGCAATTTAACTCCTTGATGTCAGATAATCAAATAATTTTCTATTAGATATTTGGATTGTCACTAATGATGATAATTTTGTTGAGCCACATGCTTTTTTTAATACCCATTCACATGTTCTAACTCTATAATAAGTAAGTTGTGGTATTATCATGAAACTACTTCCATACGCGCAATGACTGTAACATCTTGGCAAATGATTATATACATAAACTTTCAGTATAGACTTGAATATGGCTGATTAAACACGCTCATGTTAATAAACCGTTACAGATAATGACATGAATCTGTTACATCTTCACTACACCAACAAACCATGTTTTTATTACAAAAGTTAAATAAAAAACGATGAGAAATATAAAAAATAAAGCAAATAATTTTATCAATGAACTTTTTAAAAAGTTTTTTTTTCTTTTTTTTTTCTTCCTTTTTCCTTTTCTCTATTTCTTTTCTTTCCTTTCCTTTTTCTTTTTTCTTTATTCTTTTTCCCCTTCTTTTCATTCCTTTGTTTTTCTTTTAGCATTTATTGCTCTTTTTTACTTTTTTTCCCTCTTTGTATTCTTTTTTTCCCATTCTTTTTTTTTCTCCCTTTTTTCTTATCATTCATTTTTTTTCTTTTCTTTTTTCTTTTTTCTATTTATTTAAAAAAATTATTTTCCAGATGAAGAAATTTTGTTTCATGGTTGTGGGACAACAATTCCGGATGAAATCCAATCAAGTGGAAACAAAATCCAAATTGTTTTCCGAACGGATCAACGCATTTTGAACCAAGGATTTGTTTTGAAATTTAATCAAAGCACAACAGGTAAAACGAACAAACGGACAATCATTTTCTACTTTCAGTTGTCCTCATCTTTATTGGTTATCTCCAGTGGCAGACTGAGCCATCGGTTAATCGGACCATGTCCGAGGGCCAGGCACTGCAAAGGAGCCCATTGTATTTTCTGTCCAAGGGTCCATAAAACTCCCAGTCTGCCCCTGTTTTTCTCCAAATGGTTTCGACAGATAATACTCCTGGCCTTCTTCAGGTGATTCTGGTCAAGAATTCTTGAGATTAGGCTTGATTATTTGTGTATAGAGTTTTTGGACTGTTGTCCTCATCTTTATTGTTATTTTCATAAGGTATTGTTGTCTGAATCCTTTGGCCTTCTTCACGTGGTTGTAATAAAGAAAGTTAGGTGAGATTGTTAATGAATAATAAATAAACAAATTATAATATGAGTAAAGGTAAAAGTCAATAATTTGGTAAGTGTTAATACTAAAGATAAGAGAGAAAAATAGTTTTGCTGATTTTTGAAAAATGTTTTTATTATTTTTCTTTCTTTTTTGTTGTTGTTTAGAATGCGGAGCAGTCTTGGAAAATGACTTTGGGACATTTTCAAGCTTGGGTTTTCCAGAGAATGATATCTCGCATCATGTATGTGTGTGGAAGATCCGAGTACGACCGGATCGCCGTGTGACGCTTCATTTTACAAATCAATATATTAATTGTCATGCAGGAAGTCTTTTGGTAAATTACAATCTTTAATTCATTATTATTATTTCTATAAATTTGATTAGGTATTAAATTAATGTATGTTCAATATTTTAATCTCTTCTAATTTGAAGTTTAGATGGTTTTAAACTAAAAAAACAAATTTTCTATATTTGTATTTTTTTTCATCCGGATTGATTTCAAGCCACTTCTTTTGTAAAATAAAATTTTAAATCATTCTTTGTGTTTTGATAGATCACTTACAGTTGGTCTGAGAATTCCCCAGTTTTTGGCCGATTCTGTTCAAAACTGCCTGAAACTCTGGAACTTTATGGCAATGAAGTCAGAATCATGTTGCAAAAATATAATAAAAAGCCGGTCAAATTCATTGCTTCGTACGATTCAGATCAAGCAATATGTAAGTATTTTTTTGTTTGATTTCCTCTTCCATTTTCCTTCAACAAAACAATCAAAACATTTTCACGTTATTAAAATGCTTTTTGGTAGATTTTTGTTTTAGAATTCCAATCTCCTCCTAGAAACTTTTGTGATGTTCAGAAATATTTCCAAATTAATTATTCTAGCTTCAGTACAATCTTTCTGAAATTGAATCTTTTTTCTCGTTAAAAGTTTTAATCATATTTATTTAGGAATTCATTGAGATGAGGCTTCACAATTTAGTAATAATTTTATTAACGGACTGTTGTCCTCATCTCTCTAGGTTAACCACCTGACGAAGCCCAGAGGATAAGTTGGCCAAAACGTAGTGTAATAACTAGGACTGTGACAATATTCTTTTACTAAAGAATATTCTTATTACAGCCCTACTTGTTACTTGACTATTTTGATATTTTACCATTTCTTTTATTTCTGTAGTTATTACTAATAACTACAGAATGGTAAAATAGTAAAGTCTGTGGCAAGAATATTCTTTAATAAAAGCATATTGTCACAACCCTAGTAATAACACCTATAACGATGAGGATAACAGTCTGCTAATAAAACCTTATTAAAATATTTTTTCAAAATTATAATTTTTTTTATTTTGCTTTTGTTAAATGATGTTTTTGTTTCTTCCTGCTGCTCTTGTGTTGTTTCTGTGACTTGGAACCAGTGTGTGGTCGCCGACTGACCTCTTCTTCTGGCTTGATAAAATCTCCTGACAGCGGCAGACAATCTATCAGGAACTTTGAATGCACATGGACAGTCCAACCTCCAGTCAAGTCAAACATGACAATCATTTTTGAAATCATTGACATGACAACAGTCAATTATGGATGCTATGATATCCGTCTTCAGATCTTTGAAGGTAAACAAATCAAAAGGTTTTTTTTCTTCTAAATATTCTAGCTGTGTAATTTAATGGGGTTTTGATTATTATATTTTTTTACTAGAATATCTTGTTATCTTTTTCAGTTTTAATAACAGATTTTCATTTTGTTTTTCTAAGTTTAATATCAACCATATTACTTTTCATGCAAGCATTTTTCTATGTAATATATTATGTTTTGGTAGACCAAAACCTTCTACAGAAATGAACAACATGAAAAATTGTTCCAATTCTGAACTGAAATTTAAAAAAATCACACCAAATGAAGAACTATTTTATCACCTGAAGAGAGTCACACAGACTCGAAACACTTGTAACGAACATGTATATATATATAAGATATAAAGTACATATCAACCAAACATTCACGGCTCCAATTATTTACCATTTTCTATCTATTAATTTTTCTCTCGTTGGATTGACCAATTTTTAGTTTGAATATATGTATATATATATATATATATATATAAATATTTTTGATCAAATTTAGAATAAATTTTTGTCTTCCCATTTTTTTTTTTTTAGGTGTTGATGATTCTGGCAATAAAATCGGCCAATTTTGTTCAGATTCCAAACAAAAATGGATCGTCACTTCATTTCCTTCCATTTTCATTTCATACCATTCGATTGTAAGAAATCGAGCACCTAATAATTTTACACTTGCCTACAAAACATCAGGTAAGAATGTTATTATGGAAGGCCCTAATGGTCAATAACCTTTTTATTCTCAACTCCTGTATTCTTAACTTTCAACCCAAAATAGAAGTCTAACCCTGTTTGTATGCAAATACAAAACCAAGACCCTAATTTTATCTCTCTATATATCTGTTTTTCAACTCTAAGCATGTTTGGAAAACAAAAAACCTAAAACAAATTGTGGACAAAATAAATCCCTCAAAATTACTGGAATATAGAAAGAAAGCACATATTTACAAATTTTTCTACCAATAATCTATCTAAATTACTGAATTTCTATCTAAATAACTGAATCTCTATCTAAATTACTGAATCTTCCAAAAGAACACTTCCAGGGGTGTTTCCAGCAGTGGAAGGTTCTGTGGGCTAAGTGTGTGCAAGCGCAAGAGGCCTACTTTGAAGGGAATTAGGGTAAAAAAACCATCAGGTATGTGAAATATTTTTTCTGGCCTAGAGTCAGATACTTTTTGGTCAGGCCTTGTATTTGGCTCTTTGCTTATAATGTCATTTCATCTGCTGGGACACACTGACTGATTTTCTAATTTAAGGAGGTTTTCACTCCAATTATTTTTGTTCTGCTTCTGACTTTTTTCTTTTCTTTCTTTTCTCACCACAGAATGCGGAGGGATACTGACTGATGATTCAGGGGTAATCACCAGCCCCAACTACCCAAGGCCCTACCCAATAAAGACGTTTTGTTACTGGAAAATCAAAGCTCCCTCAAATGTTAAAATAAATGTAAAAATGTATTCATTTATTTACTTATGATGCCAAAATTATTTGATTTTGTTGATTTTTACTCCTGGTAGTTAGGAAAAGTATCATTCTCTTAGAAAAAGATTTCTGAAAGAGAAAATATGTTTGCAAAATGTTTTACAGAAAAAAAAATTACCCACAATTAAACCTTAGAAAGTAAGAAACTAGCTTATTTTCTTAGGATATTTATTTTTTACATAATTCACATTTCACTGCAATTTTTTTATATATTATTAGAATAATTCCCAACTATTAAAAAAAATTTTAAAAGTGCAACAAAATGTCAATTACATTTTTATAAATTTTTAGCCAAAAATAGTAAAATAAATAAATATTCCAAGAAAATAAGCTAGTTTCTTACTTTTTAAGGTTTAATTGTCGATAATTTTTTTTCTGTAAAACATTTTGCAAACATTTTTTCTCTTTCAGAAATCTTTTTCTATGAGAATTTCCTCCATTTTAAGATTTTATAAAATTATTCTATTTTCATCTCAACAAAAACTAACTGATCTCTTTGAAAATAAAACGTCTTTATGGTTACATTGTTCCACTACAATTCTCGGTTTATAAGTCTGGCTTTTTTTATCAAGTTCAAGTAGTTTAGTCTGGAAATTTGCTGAAAACTGATGAAAAATGGAAATTATTGAAATAATTATTATTAATAATATGATGATGAAATGACTTTTGACAAATATAAGTATAAATTTTAGAATAAAATCAATATCTAAGAATTATTTACTTCAAGCTTCATTCGAATAATAAATTTACAAGGAATATGATGATATTTTAATAATTTTTAATCTTTAAATTCAAAGCTTCACAAGTATAAATTGATCAAAGTTTGAAAAAGTGTACAAAATCCGACTTTACGGAATAGTAATCTTGCATAGTTGCTGAGACTTACAAACATTTTGTAAGTCTCACAATAACTTGCTCGACTAATATGTAGAAGCACAATCCTTGTTCTTTTGAAAATAGTAATAGTTCCAAACAAAGTCAATAAATCCGTCATAAATTGAAATTTAAAAATAATAAATAAGGTACTTAAGTTTAGGTGGGTTTCCAAAAATGGTCGTCATGGTATATTTTCCATTGTATGGCGAAAGTATAGTTTTCCTTTTGGTGGGTTCTACAGAGATTATTTTCTTTCTTTCTCTTCTGAGATTTTTGGGTTTTGGGTTTTTCTTTTTGTTCTTTTCTTTTCTTTCTTTCTTTCTTTCCTTCTTCTTCTTCTTCTTTTTTCTTTCTTTCTTTCTTTCTTTCTTTCTTTATTTATTTTTTTTGTTTTGTTTTCTCTGCTTAGGAGAGCTCTTTTTTTTTTTTTAGTTTAAATAGAGTATGTTTTCTTCTTCTGCAAATTCTCCCTCTTTATGAGTTTAGA
>JAYKTE010007045.1:0-16105 GCA_036873565.1 Xipholeptos notoides
ATTCTCACACAGAGAAAAAGATTGAGAGAAAAAGGGATGGATTTCAAAATATATATTTCAGCATACAAATAAAATAATTATCCAGTTAATACTAATAATTATTTTGTTAATTTTTTTCATTACAATAGATATGCAAAACTAATGAGCCGTGGGTTGCGGGGGCCCTAAGCACGGGCCTGTCTTTAACTGCAGAAGTTCAATTTTCTTCCTAACAAATATTTTTCATAAATTGATGAATTTCAAATAAAAGTATCCCGTCTTTGAAGATATAAGACATCATAGATGCCATATAAAGTTTCAGATTAACTTTTCAAAGATCATCACTGAAGCCAATGAAAAAAATAATCAATTTATTTGATTTTAAAGACAATTTTAATGGACAACTTTTTAAAAGGTTTTCATGTCAATAATTAAGAAATAAGAGCTTTCTAGAAATATATAATTTTATGTATATAAATAATTATTAATCTAGTTAAGTATTTTGTGCATTTAATTAATTAAAAAAACGGAAAATGGTCAACATCATCTAATGTTTGTTTTCGTTTTACGTCATATCAATCTTTTAGGTCATTTAATGTTTAGAATGATCATTTTTTTGATAAGCGTTCTTGATTTTTGTCCACACGTAGTTTTATTTAATAACTCAATATGCACTTTTTAACCCATGGCTAGAGGGAATGTAGGATTCATATGTTTCCCATGGATATTAGTGCAAATGTGAACGTAAATGGAACGACTGGGATTTGAAAGCGCGTGTTACGATTCCGAAATCCTACTGCCTACTCACTGTCCCAAGTGGACCTTCACTCAAACATTAGTGCCACGTTCTTTTAATTCTGCAAATATATCCATAGTCTAAGAATTAACAAATTCTGACAAATACTGTATGTATGTGCGTATGATTTGTGTAAGCAGACGGTTTTTTACAAAAACAAATTCATCAAATATTTTTTTATTCATTTTGCTAAAAGACAAAAATGTTTACAGCAAAAATGAAACTTAGGGTTTGGGTTAGGCATTGCAGTGCATAAAAAGTTTCCCAAATATTACTTGCTTGCAGGCTTGTTTTTATTCTGGTTTTCATAACATTGATTGATATTTTCTATGATAAACAAGTATTTGATAAATAGATCTGCCGTATATTTTCGAATATATGTCGATTCTGAATTTAAGACGAGGTAGAATTCAAGTCAAAAACTGTGGAATTTTCTATGACTCGAATATAAATAGAGTCTACGGATAGTAAAGCGTAAAAGATCAGAATTTATTCGCTTTGGGCATAGCAAGAATAGTATGGTTAAGATCTAAGTATAAAAATTGAATCTAGTCACACATAGATACACAGTGGTGTGCTTGGCAACATTGTGGCACCCCTGAAGAATGTATCTTGCGGCCCCCTCAGCCAACAAAATGCAACTTCCCCGCCAACATACTGAAGTCTTTTTTTTTATTATGCAAACATGAATATACATATATTTATGTATATTCAGAAGATATGTATATTTTAGGAGCAAATCATTTTTTAAACATGTTTCATTAAACATTAACGACATTATAGATATAAATATAGAGAGAGAGACAGACAGTTTGATAGGTAAATATTTCAACATAAATGTATGATTACAATATATCTGTGAAGCCAAGGAGTCTTGACTGCGGCCTCTAGGTGACTTGCGCCCCCTGCAATTGCGGAGTCTACGGGGGCCCTAAGCACGGCATTGTAAATACTAAAACATATCTTTTATTATGAATAAATAACTATAAATCGGACACTAGCGCTGAACATATGTATTATGAATGACTCGAATATAAGTCAAAATGCCGAAATATGCATTGTTTCCTCTGACTCATTTGAAAATATACGGAATTTGTTGTTTTTTTAACTTTCAATTTTGGTTTTCAATCGTTTTACTCTTTTATTTCACTTTGAGGAAGTACGCTTGGGACAGTGGATCAGATTTTGAAATCATAATACACTAGTTTGAAATCAAATGATTCCATTATGTCCATATTTGACCTAATACCCTGGAAAAATGTATGAATCCCCATATTTCCTCCAGTTACAGATAAAATAGTAAAATTTGTGTAATTCAAAAGAATCTGACGACAAAAAAAAGATGCTTCACAAAAATGATTGTTCTCAGCTTTGAATGACTGAAAAGGTAGATATGCCGTAAAACAAATCAATCTTATTCACAGTCATGACAGAATTTATTTAGAGAACCATTTTGGGAGCTTTTTTTGGAAGGCCCCAATAACCCTGTATAATATATCTAGCACTCCTTAACACTAACAGAATCTACAGCTGTCCTACTAGTGGTTTACATTTGTTCTTTGAACCACAACTTCTGAATTTATATTGAGGAGAATCACCGTTTGTGTTCTATGGCATATCAACCATTTTTAGGTCATTTAATGCCGAGAACAATCAATTTTGGTAAACGTTAGTTCTCCTCCACACTTTTTTTTTAATAACACGATACGCGCTATTTAACCTATAGCTGATGGGAATGTGGAGATTCACACCTTTCCCAAGGGTATTAGTCCGAATATGAACACAAACGGAACTACTGGGATTCGAAATCCCGGACTACGATTCCGAAGTCGGACTGCCTATCTATTGGGCAAAATTAGTGGCTGGAAGAGAGACTGATACATTTTCTCTAAACAGATCTAATCCAAAATGAATTTGATTTCGTGAATTGATTACTATGTTTTAAATACATCTTTTATGGTCAATATGTAACCAACTTTGCTCCAGGTCGTGGAAATACCCAGGTTAGTGTCTAGGAGCGCCGTTAAACCACTAGGTCAAATGAGTGGAGCCCCTTAGGCGGTTGACTGGCATACTTGTCAATTTCGGCAGCTTCGGCATCCTTTCTCGCCCCTAGCCTCGACTTCATCTTGTCACCGTACTCGGCGTCTTAGGACAAGACAGTGAGGCTGATACTGCGCAAGTCTCCTTCACTTTAATCAATGTTCAGCGCAAGTCATGATATCACCAACTTGGCAGCGAGCCAAGTGATGTCTTTAGTCATCTCGAGAACGAGAGACGTACCAGTTCTTCTTATAACCAGCTTTAAATTGGAAAAAAATAATAGTTAACCTTAATTAGATATTAACATATATAGAATGGGCTGAATGTAATTACTGTCAATTACAACAATTAAATCTTTTTTTTTTAACTTAACTGTCTCTTATAAAATGAATATTTTTCAATGTATTTTGAATCATTGTATAAAAAAAGGGCATGAGAAAAATAAATGCTACCTAGTCAGCATTTTTTAAAGAAAAGTTTGATTGAAAAGAACTGACACTTATTGTCTACTTTTTTCCCTCTTTAATTTTTTAAATTTTTATACGGGTTTTAACATCACGTTTAGAAATTTGATATATCAGATGATAGATTATCAAATTTCATTTTAAGATATTTAACAGAAAATTAGGGGAAAAAAAGGAAACAAAATCGTCTGTTTTTACAGTCAAACATTGTGTGTGTTTGTTTGATGGCATATAAACTATTTTCTGTCATTTAATACCAAGAACAATCATTTTTTAGAAATGTTCTTCTTGCTCACGCGTTTGTTTGTTTGTTTGTTCAAGAACAATCATTTTTGGTAAACATTATGTTTTGTCCACGCTTAATATTTTTTTAATAACACAATATGCACTATTTAACCCATAGCTGGAGGGAATGCAGGAATTTATATTTTTCCCAAAAGTATTAGTCCAAATATAAACGCAAACAGAACTCGCTTATTACGCTTTCGAAGTCCGACTGCTTATCCACTGTCTCTAGTGGAGCTCCACATTATATATATATATAATGTGGGTGTAGATTTAGGATAACTTTAGGTAAAGGTAATTGAATCCAAGTAGCATTTATAAGACTTAATTTCGTGATCATCTTTAGATATACAAGGTTTTTATCTAATGATCCCTTCAAACTTCATATTAAATTTATTTTTATAGAAAATAAAGATGAAAATGAAAATCCAAATAATTCAAAAAAATATTTGTTAAATATCATATCAGAGAAATAAAGAAATTATTCATAACAACCAGTGAGAATTAAAGTAAAAAAAAAAAAAACTAAAATTCAAATCTATTGTTTGTAGGGCCATTTAATGTCAGATAAATTGGCACTTGTTGTAATATAGAGAAACGGAAAGAAAACTAACCCCAAATACCAACAGATCCAATGAATTTAGCAGCTGCAGAAAGAGTAATAATAATCGAATTGTAGCAAAATAAAGCGCGGGTTTTGGCTAATAATAATTTGTGGGTTCTAGGCTCGTTAAAAAAGGTGAATTTCATCTTGTCCCTCTTGTGATTTGCTGGTGTTGTCCCTCCCTCCGTATATAATGAATCGCCTTAATCTTTGCGCTCATTAGACCAAAAATATTGCGACAACTCCTTTTTTTTTGTATAATGGAAAAATCCCTAAAGCAAAGAAAATGTTTTCTTTTAATTGTGCGTATACCTCGAAATATCGTCAAATTTGACATCAACGCATCATAACCGCCTTTCAAATAATAAAATATTAAATATTATATCATTGTCTCATCAATATCTCATGATGCTTCAGAAGAACTACAACCTGTTAATATATATATATAATTTGTTAAGGCTTTTTGTAATATAAGGCGAGTATTTTTATGTAAAAAAAACGGCAAACTTGTCCTATTTTTGTATTGTATTTAATTTTTGTCTTCAGACTAAAAACATCGCAACACAATAATCCAGTTTAATCTAGAATATATGCAAATTAATGAAATGTATATTTGGCAGTAAAGATGAGATCAAAAGCCTAAGTTATCCAAATCATAACCTCATCTGCTAAACCTCATCTAAAAAATTCTGATGAACTACAGATTTAGTATTTATTTTTTTCTTCAGAATACAAACGCATCCACCAAAACAACCCTTATATGGACGATTGTGATATTCCTGGTTTGCACAGACCTAACCGAACCTGCATCTTCTGGAGACGTCTTCTGGGAAACTGTATTCACCTGCGACATTATGGCTATGCTGAAGGAAGACCTTGTGTTCTATTATCTTTGGATCTGGTGAGTTATTTGAAAATATTTAGATTCATTAATATAAAAGATAAGTCTATTTTTATTAGTTTGATTTATAATGTGTCAATAATGGTGCATTGCCAATTCAAGATGAGTTGGTACTATTTATAAAAAAAACTAACAAAATAGCCTGACATTTCCTGTACAACTCAGAAAATTTTAGGAATAGCCAAAAATATATATGTATTCATATCAAATTAAAACTTGAGCTGTGATCATTAAATTACATTCTTGTTGTTATCTGACTATTTTACGATTTATATTAATTATGTGGTTATTGGTAAAGGCTCTAATGATAAATACAGAATTAAAAGAAATGGTAAAATCACAAAATAGTCAAGTAACAAAATGAATATTATTTAAGAAAAGTATTTTGTTATAGCCCTAATTATAAAATCAGGAGTCCATGCGAAATCTTGCATAACTTTTAACACGGTGTCAGACAGCTGCTTTGATCTAATTGGATCTAATCAGTGATACACAATGTTGTTACCATTCCAAACCCACCCCCCAAATGAGATTCGAACCTGCAGGCTACGTCATGCAAAAAAAGGCTTTAACAACTGGCCAATGACAGTTATGCATCCACAATAGCAATGTTCACGGCTTTCCTCTTAATCGTAGCCATGCCCGTCATTCTAGGAGCTGAATTTTTTTATTATCGATTTTCAATGATTATAGAGTGTATTTCGAAACATCACCTATTTTAGAAACAACTTATCCTCTGGCCTTCGTCAAGTGATTAACAGCGAGATCGAATAGGAATGCTGAGTCTTGTAACCGTATCACCAGTAATAACTGTCTTCCATGGTTTTTGTCTGTCACACTCCGAAACGTGATGTAAAAGCCACAATAAATATGAGGGCAACAACTCGCAAAATATTAATACATAGATTATGAAGCCTCACCTAAAAAATCTCCCAAATAAATACTTAAAAATAAAGATTGATAAAAAATAACTTACATTTAAAATCCCTGTTTTCTCGTCAAACAGAAAATTTAATTAGCTACATTAAGTACTATCATATGCTCTATCTCCATTTATACGTTCAAGTCACGTTGGGGACACCGGTTCCAATCAGATCACCGAAGTTAAGCAACATCGAGCCTTGTCAGTAATTAGATAGGTTACCATTTAAGAATACCATGTACTATATATAACACCAGGACGTGGAAATACCTCGGTTAGCTTCTGGGGGCGCGGTTAAAACATCTGAGATATATGTACCCTTAGTGTTTGTTAAAACAGGCATCTAGAAGGAAAAACTCTGAAGTAAAAAAAACAAACTGAGATTTGTTCACGTAGTCTGTGGTAAAACCTTGCACAAACTGTGTGTTATCACCAGTTCCGAAAAGTGTGAATGGTGCTGCTCAATCCTTCATTAGTGAAAACTAATCTCTGTCTAGCAGTCAGACCACCATACTTGGTTTCCTGACACTCATACGTCAGAATCGATGGAGATTCATCATCTCCGTTTTCTTATTTTTTGAGAAAAGCGTCACTTTAGATATTAGTTGAGGTCTGTCTTGCTTCATACCAGTTTGCTACACCAAAATTTATCAGATTTTTTTAAAAATCATATGAAAAAGTTCTTGGTCTACATAGATTTGTGACAAATTCAATCTATGAATAAAGATCACACACTGACAAGTCAATTTTAAAAATGGTAAAATCTAAAAACCAAAAAAATATAAAAATAAAAATTGTCTTCAAATTTGACAAATTTAGTTATAAATGTTTTTTCAACAAGTGAAATTTTCACGGAAAGGTCCACTTTGGGCAGTGGATAGGCGGTTGGAATTCGGAATCGTAATACGAGAGTTCGAATTCCAGTCGTTCCATTTACGTTCATATTTGGACTACTAACCCTAGGAAAGGTATAAATCCCCACATTGGCAGAATATTTTGATAGTGACCATTCCTCAGACTGACAATATCACTTTTATAGATAGTAACAAGCTCAGGCAATAAATACTTCTAGTCTAAGGTAATTAAGGAAGTCTATTATATAGGAAAATATATTCATAAACTTGTTAACACTCTACCAAATGTTAATTGTTGAAATATAGGTTGCACTTGTGCTATGCAGATTTAAGTGGTCTGAATACTTTGATGCAACTTTTTTGTTCATTTGACCCTTTAGCAGCTATTTTTCTAACACAGAACAAAGAAATTGCTCCCCAGGCCTGAATACTCAATATATGATAATTTTAACATTTTTGACCAAAAGTTGGCCGAGTAGTTTGGTAATGACTCTTCCTTAGACGCACAGACAATTTCACTTTTATAGATCTACTGATATAAGATAATTTTTTGGTAATTATAGTAAAATTCAATTTCGAGAAAGTTTGCAAAGTGTTCAGCATCAATAGCTCATTTGGATGTGATGTTAGAGAACTAAAGTAATTTTAGAAAATAAAATAAAACCTATAATATTATAGGTGATATCTTCCATTATTGATATAAAATATAAATATTCTTTAATATTATTATTATTATTATTATTTAGCCAGCAAATGTGATTCCCACACCACTGGAACCAACAAATCCATTGGTGAAGGAGTTTTTGGCAGATACATGGTCGCAGGACAATATCCCTGTGACTTGCAGTGGCAAGGTAAGTTTTATTGTTTTATTGTATAAATATAATGAAGAATTCATCATGAATCAGTTATAAATTTATTTTGACGAATCTCTTCAGACCAGTGGCGTAGCTAGATTAAACGTCACTCGGGGCGGTCCGATCAAATATCACCCCACTAACTCCTACATCACCCTATGCCAAATGCAACACTTCTGAAATAGATCGGAAAACCCTATAAAACCCCATTAATAAACTGCTTGGGAAACCCGTCTCATACGCTTGATGTGCTTTGATTATTGGAAGTATGGAGTAACTCAGGAGAGTTATTGATTACCACACGCCAAATTAAGAAAAACCTAGATAAAACATTATAAACCGAGATTTTTCTTCATACAAAAGCTCTCTCATGGCACCATGTAATTACATAATAATAATAATATATGATAAATAAATCCTATTTTCAAACTCTTTTTGCGCCTTAACCTGGCTAAAACAAAAAGGCTGTCACGGATCACCCCCTCAGCTATGTCTCTGCTTCAGACTGTTACATTTTCCAAGATATTCCGAAATACCATATCAAAGTATAGAAAGGATTAACTTCTTAATTAGTAATAACTATGTAACTCATTTTTACCCAGATTATATTTTGAAACAAAGAGCGGTTTGGGGGGTATATTCGAGTGTAAATCAAAAGTTCTAACACAAATGACATAAACTCAATCTGAGTGAAAAATTTTATCAAGAAGGAATTCTCCATGGAAACATCGTTTGCAAAAGAGTATTGAGATCCTATATTGAAAAATAATTTAGGAACTTCCATAAATAAAGTTTTTCTTCAATTTGTCTCAGAAATTTTTGATTTGCTCACGTATCTTTTCAAAAGTATTGTTAATTATGTTGAAAAAAAATCAATTTGGCATTTAATTCAGAAAACTCGTTAAATTAATGAAAGAATGAAGACGAGAAAAAATTAAAGGGAAAAATAGAAATAAATATCGGCAAGAGAGAGGAAGAAGAGAGTGAGTGAGAGAGTGAAGGAGAGATATTTTTGTTTTGAAAATTTTCTAATCTTCAATTCTCATGTGTTTTTTTTGTTTTTTTTTCTAGACTGATGAAGATGACAGACACTTGGTGCAACCAGACGAGATATACAATCAGTCGGTCACGTACGACCCTGAGAAGGGCTACTCTCTGAACTTCTTTCCACGAACCAACACCAACTGGTATCAAGCCCCCCTTGTGATGGTACAATTCAACACCCTGCGCCCAGGAACTTTGATCAATGTCCAGTGTACAGTTTGGGCCAATTACAAGAACACTACAGCTACAATCCAGACAACTACATCATTCAAAATTCACATGAACTGAAGCACAATAATAATTCTAATATCTGAAGAAGTAGAAGAGAAAAGAGAAGAAAGAAAATATTATGAATAAAAAAAGATTAAAACAAAAAAAAAAGAATGAGAAAGAAGTATGGCAAAGACTTAGAAAATAAGATGGTACACTGGTGAAAAATGAATTTTAAAGTAATTTTTGTGGAGTTGTTTTTCGACAAAGGTTTTCAAAAACATAATCACTATATTCGTTTTTTTTCTTATTATATTATCATAATATATATATATATATAGCTTGAAGAAAGGTTATTTTGTAAGCATACTTTTATTATTTTTCTAAAATAACCCCCTCCCCCGAAAAAATCAATTGATATTACCACAGAACAAAATTGCTTCTTTTCTTCCCTACCCCCTCAACATAATAAGCATTTGTTTTAGAAAAGAAAAAGAAAAGAAAAAGGTATTAAACAGCACTTGATGATACGTTTTAAAAAATATCCCAGAGTCCTAGAGATGCTTTTAGATTTTTTTCAGAATAAAGTAAAAGCTTTTTGCAGAGTGCAGAGTAGAGTAAAGAAGTTTCAATAATTGTCTTGGTTCAATCACTTCAAAATAAATTAACATAAATCTTTTTTGGTCCGCAGTCGTCATCATTCTCTCCTGCACTTGAAGGTTAATTTTGATATATTTTATTTTATTTTTTCTCGATAATTTCTGAATTTTATTGTCCAAGTTTCACTTCTTTTGTCAGGGGAAGTCCACTTGAGGCAGTGGATAGGCAATCGGACTTCAGAATCGTAATACGTGAGTTCGAATCCCAGTCGTTCCGTTTTCGTTCACATTTGGACTAATACCCTTAGGAAAGTTATGAATGCACACATTCCCTCCAGTTATGGATTAAATAACGTATATTGCGTTATTCAAAAATAGCTACGTATGGACAAATAAAAATGATAGCTCTCGGCGTTAAATGACTAAAAATGCTGTAAAACACAAACAACCTTTTCTTGTTTGTTCGTCAACAAACTTCTGATAAATGTGAAGCCAGCATTTTATCATAGAATGTAAATAAATTAAAGTAAACACCCCCAAACATTAGTAGATATTTATTTATTTCCAGTTGAATTATTCACGAATAGTTTGCTTTTTCAATACTGAATAGCGTGCTTAATATTTTTTAACTTTAATATATTTATGAAAGATTTTAAGATACCGAGAACATTAGACTCAAATCTATCCACACACACAAATTCTGTTATCTTTGAGTTTTAATGTGTTCAATTACTATGTGGCTTAATGTACCAAAACCTAAAGTTAGCAGATTTATACACACACACAAGTAACTGATGAACATTGGGTTGGATTTTTTTGGTGGTGGGACTATTCAGCATCAAATTAACGTTTCGTCGTTATTGTCAAAGTTTTGTTTACATTTTAAAAGTTAATTTAGTAAACCAATTGCTTAAAGTAAAAAAAAAAGACTTGTCAAATATATTTTCTAAAATATTTGAATTTTGTAAAAAATTTTTAAAGGGATTTCGACTAATAAAATAGGTTTTCTTTGAAATTTTTAACTAACACTTTTTTAATTCTTTTTTAAACATGAACAATTATGAATTGATAAATCGAATGAATACAAAAAGTACATTTATTTTTTCTGTGAATTAGCCGAATCGACCACACCGAAACGTCCCATTCCCGATCAAAATATTCAATAGTTAACTATCAATTTTTTGCTTGTGTAATCATCTGACCAAAAGCTATTAGTTTGAATAGTTATACGGGTAAGAAACATAGTCCTTAAGGCCATCGACTTTATGTTGATCAACTATTCCTACCATGACTGGTATTGAATATTTTACCTATAGATATAGCCAACGATTTCGTATAACAAAAATAATTTTTAGAAATAACAAGAGAAATTGGAAATGGTTTATGCCGACATTATAAAGTATCAGTTATTACAATACAATGTCGGCATAACCCATTTCCATGTTTTCTTGGGGGTTTTTTTTCAAAAATTATTTATGTTATACGCAGTCGGAATTTATTTTCCATTTTTCTTTATACTTATTCTTTATACACTAACGCAAACATTTTTTTCAGATTTTTTAGTTAAGCCTTGATAAATATAAAGACTATTTGAGTTTTTTTTCTCAATTCTATTGTTATATACACCATATTTCTTTAATTGTATGAATTTCTGGTATAAGAGTTGTTATAATTACTGAGATTTTTCTGGATTTTGTTGAAACTATTAAAATATACAAGTCTACAACAAATAACAGAAATAGAGAAACCTCTAATTATTTCTTGCTTTAATTCAACTGGAATAGAATGAAAAGCATATCATTCTGAAGTATCTATGTTATTACTGTTTAACTTCTTTTGTCAGGGGAATCCACAGCAAGTTATTATTTTCGGTAATCTTCTAGTTTAGTTTTTTCACTTCGTAGCGTTGTAAAGTAGTTTTTGCTTTTTCTACAATGTTCGTCCTCCTCCGAACAGGAAGTATATGATCAGGGTTGAAGTTTTATATTAGAGGGTAGGACTAGGCACAAATAATGTAGGAGGAGGTATGTAGATAAAAAAATATATTTATATATAGATTATAAAAAACTTACACCCTTATAAACTTTATCCTTTACTTAATAATCGGTTAAATTTCAAATTGATTTCAGAATTACCTGATTTTTGGTAGATTTTTAAAGAGAGATCCCGTTATAAAAATTATAACATCAATCCATAATTTAATCAGTCACTACATGCATTACGACATTATGAAGTCACACCGCTAAAAATAGAAGATTACCATTTTCTCTTCCAGTATTTGTTAAGATTTTATGAAAATTACATATCTATTAGAATGTGTTTGTATCATGGGGTATACATAAGAACTTTGGACACCAAAACAAAAAACTTTGTTCGGAAACAAAACCAAAAAAAATAGAAAGAAACGAGGTTTGCACGAAGAATGACATTCTCCAAAAATACACTAAATTTAAAGTATCATGTTTAAGTCGAATAATCAGAAAGAAATGAAAAATTATCCCTTTTGAGGAACAAGGTTCCTGAACAAAAATAATTACATCATTTTTACATTAAATACCTGAGCAACTCCATGCAACAAGGGAAATGAAACAGCTTAAAGATAAATAAATGAATATACGTATATATAGATATGTGTGTAGGAAATAGGAAAACAAATAAAATACATTTTTTTCCTATTAAAATATATATATAGCCCTGGCCAAAAGTTTTGCTGCACTATGTAAAAGTATATAGTTTCAGATATTTTTGAATCTGCTCCAAAAACAAGAATTGAACTTGAAGCTGTCCTACAAAGATCTTGGACTTCTATTGGATTTAACTGTTTAAAATCCCTAATTGTATCTATACAATAATTCTATATCTATAAGAATTGTATCTATACGATTAAAATTGGTTCTTAAAAATAGAGAGATGGACATAAAGTATCAAATTTAACATCAAAATTTAACACAACATAATTAATATGTTTCACTGAAATAGTTTAAATTATTATTTTTGAAATTCTAAAGTAAGAGGTGTTTTGTTATCGATAACTCAGAATTTTTGGCTGGAGTTGTATAATGAAAGGAAATTGTATAGTTTGGCTTACAGTAAATTAGATAAGAACTTGAAAAGTTTAAAAATTTCAATAAAGCTCTCATAATCTGCAGTGTTTTCGAATCAATGAAGTCTTATCTTATTATCTTTATTCATTAAAATGACTTTTGGCTGTCTTGCTAATGCTGTCTGAACATATATGTAACAGTTCTATAACATCTCATACAATTAGTTCGGATGAAGACAATAGCTAGAGATCTACTCAGATTATCCATCTCTATTTAAAAAAACTACAGTATTCTCTCGCCACTCCGTGAATTATCTTTCTCGTCCACTCCATATACATATATATCGTTAGCTATAATTAATGAAAATACTCTTATATAACCTAAAGTATTGCTTTAAATACCAAGAAAATATTAAAGTTTTATATAATTAATAGTAATAATTAGAATAGTAATGGTAATAATTAATAGTAATAATTGAAAAAAAAACAAGTATATTTTGAGATTTAAATGATTTTCAACAAGTCAGAGAAAACAACTGGCATAAGCAATGTTTTTTCAGCCGAGGAAGAAAGAAAGTTAGCAAGTACTGTTCCTGAAGTTGTAATGACCAAAATTTTAAGTCTAAATGCACATAAATATATACGTAAAAATTAGCTAATGCACTTCTGCATGGGTGGGGGGTTGGAACGTATCCACCGTGATACACTAAGGAATATTGTACTGTACAATTTGGGTTTTTTTCCATACAATACTTGAGTGAAATTTACACGAAAAAATATCTTACAAATGCTTTTTTAATTTCCTAACCTGTTTTTTTTTCTTTTTTAATTTTTGGTTCTATTACTTCTTCGTACTCCTCAAAAATATGTTTAGCCAACTATTTTTAGCACCCCCTACAATTTAAATTTTGTTCAAGGATAAAGGATACGAAATTTTATTTTAAAAATGGCTATTCCACTTTCTAACAAACTATGTTCATATTTCGAATAATACCCATAGGAAAGGTATGAACCCCCACTTTCCCTACAGCTGTGGGTTAAATAGTGCACATTGTATTATTTAAAAAAAGAGTACGTGTGGAATACGTTTATCAAAAAGTTGATTGTTCTTTGCATTAAATGACCTAAAATGCCGTAAAACATAAACAAACAATAAAATATGTCAAGAAAAATCAGATTCAGAGAAATGAAACACACCACAAATTGATATTTGGATAAACCTTACAGAAATAATAACACAATATAAGCTCAATTATAAAAATTCCAAACTGAGCAAAAATCTTCGCATAGGGCACACCAATCTCACACATTCCTTTATACTGAACAAAGAACCACAACCAAGATGTGGAACATGCTAAAAACCTCTCACAGTCATACACATCCTTATATATGTAAGGCACTCACCAACCTCAGAAAGAACCTCTTCAACGCTAATAATATCCTTAAATTTCTAAAGAATTAGAAGTATACCAGAATCTCTTAATCAAGAAAAATGCCAATAAGAAACTTAACTGATCTTAAATTACCAATAGAAGCTGATAGGTAAAAAAATATATCATAATTTATATTATTCTTATCAGTATTATCGTACCTCTCAGAATATTACAATTATTACTATCATTATTGAATATTAATACATAATAAATAGATCAATTTTCTGTTAATATTATGGGTGCTTCTCGCCCCAACTAGAATGAAGTCTTCCATCCCCAGAGGCTGGGAGCAACCTTGGTTGAGAACTCCTGCTCTATGATAAAACATTATCATCAGATGCAAGATAATGGTCTTTAATCCTGCCATCTTAGAGTCTCTGACACAGATATATAATATATCCCGACTTTTCACGATCGTCGGCGCCCACTCATGCCCGGTTATTGGGTCTATCACTTATCCTCTATTTTCGGAGATGCCTATATTTTATATGGCTTGCAAGGCCTATTCGTTGGCGGAAGAGCAGTTAAATAAAAATGGGGGACAAAACGACAGAGTACCAATTTTTTGTTGGTCGTGGCTGCGTGACAGCCACGCACACTCGCTTTGGCCTGAAGTTCTTCTACTGCAGCTCAAGAAAAATGAAACAGGCAGCCTCCACGATGCAGGTTGCATTGGGCTGCTGGGTCTTTGATTCACCAAAGCCCACCCCTCCTTTGCTATGCCTCTAATCTGTACACAAAACAGGCGTCTCTAAACTAAATCAATTCACAAAATAATTTCAATTTTTTTTTATTCAACTATGTTCATTGCATAATCAAATATGAAATGATATAAGCATTTTTAGTTATATCATTTCAAACACTAAAATCTACCCCATAATAAAGATTTAAAAAAAAAGAATAAGAAAAAGTATATTTCCTACATTAATATAGAATTCTTACAGATAGTTTATTTATAGTTGGCTTCCCACTGTAATAAAATCTAAGGCAGGGACGAACTGAGCCATCGGCCAATCGGACCATGCCCGAAGTTCCAGCACGGTAAAGGGGCCAGCCTGGCTCTCAATAAAATTACGAAGGATGTCTTTATACACTAATACATGCATTCTGACTCGGGTCACGCTGTTTTGCCTGCACATCATAATGTGTGTATAATGGTCGTAGTTAAGCCAATATGCATAGATCGCTTGCTGCACAACCACTACTTTTTGCATTTATCTGTAAAAAATTATGGGAGGGAACCCATTTTATTGTCGTCCCAACGTCTATAACAATCTCAGCCCGCCCCTGTAAGGTAAGAAGATTCTTAAGATTCTTAACTTAATGAATATTATTTTTAATCAGAATTGCAGCAATAAACTTATTTTGAATCATGTTTTTAAATATCTTATCACATATAAAAGTTTTAAACAAAAAGCTTTAAAAAATGAGATGTTGGAAACTGGTACTACTACTTATTTACAATTTAGGCTTATGGAAAATAGAGAAAACTTGTTTAACAAAAAGCTTGGCTGTAGAAAAATGGAGAAAAAAAAACTCCAGCAAATGTTGGTTGAATACATAAAGTATAGATGCCAAACCAAATCTGGATTCTGAGAAAATATGTCACACAGCAGGGATCAAAGTAGAATGTTCTCGAAGCGTCGAGGATGCAAGGACGGGATTCGAAAGGTCTTTTATGTAATTAATGTTGGTATCAACATCTTACCTTAGGGGTCGATCTCATCGTCCTTGACTTATCCGCATTCCGGGGGTTTTACGGTCTTCTGTGATGTATATCTAAGGAGGCTGGTCTTACTGCAGTTAGAAATCCCTCACAAAAACGCAGAATACTTACGTTTGTGATCATATTATTTCCAGTTCCAACACTTACACGCGCGTGCGTCCACATCACCCCTTCTCCCAACTGTCCTGCCTAACGCTCAGCTCCAAACTAAAAACTACTATCTGTTGTCACCTACCCTTCAGCGAAAGGTCAAGTGATGTCAGCAATTAACTTGAAGTATGGGGCCCTGTAGGTGTAATAATACTACAAATAGAGGGAAATGATCTAACATTTTTTTTTTTAGTT